>PVHY01000942.1:0-184439 GCA_004024945.1 Uropsilus gracilis
TTCCCCCTCCCCTTTCCCTCCCCTTCCTTCTTCTCCTCCTCCTCCTCTTCCTCTTCCTTCTCCTCCTCTTCCTCTTCCTCCAATTTCTCCTCCTCCTCTTTCTTTTTTTCTCCTAAAAGGCAAAGGCTCCAATTTCCCTTTTTATATCCTCTAGGTGATACATTCTCTCTTCTGAGTCCACACAATAAAAGCACCCTTCCTGTTTAGGCCTCTTTTACCTCTGTGTTTTTCAGACACAGCTAATGGCATCCATGCCTAAATTTTAATACTTCCCATACTGGGTTCCCAGCTTCAATACTGGCTTCCTTGTGGCCCTGTTAATGAAGATGCTGTAACAGGGATTAAAGAGATGATATGATAATAATGATGCGGAAATTTGATAAGTAGATATCTAGCAAAAGTCGAGAACAGCAAATACAAATTTCCCAAGAATAAATCTGCTTTAAAATTTTACAAATACTCCTTAATATACACCATAAGCATTCATTATTTACTGAAAAGACTCAAAATTGACTTCAAGGAAAGACAAAGACTATACAGAGGATAAATTTTCACTCCAGAGGAACAAAATAACATAGGGACAACACTAGGGCATTGAAGTAACAGAAATTAAACAACAGTGATATAAACAAAGGTAGAAAACATATTATTTACTAACTGAAAAGTAGTATGAGGGCTCAGTCTTCTGAAAGTCAACAGCAATGAAATAAACAAGTTGGAGGAAATTAGCAAATCCTCATAGACTGCTATATATTCATCAGTACATAAAATAGTTGTTGGATATTGCAGTACTTACTATGTGTGAAATTAAAAGTTAAGTGATTTGTTAGGCAAGATTCTTCTTTCATGCTCTAACTTTAATCCTTGTTTTTTTTTATTAATTCTGTCAAATACCTAGAACCCCAAATAATTTCTCCTAACATTTCATTTTTTAAATCATCCTTTAGCAATACATTTAAATTTCCTATTGCTTTTTCTCTTTTGTTTGATGTAGATGGCACTACTATTACCAAATTAAATGAATTCTCATAAAATTCAAGTAATGTTTATATTTAAGATACTTAATATTCTTGACTTATAATTAATGAGTTTTCTCTTTTTTTCTCTGTTATAACACTCATATTCAAATAATCAGATAATTAGACAGTTTTCTTACCTCCTTTTTGACTTTTGTTTACATTTGAAAGAATATTCTAGATTGGGATTTAGAACCTATGTTTCTAGGATAGGATCTTGAAATCATAGACTCAATCCAGTAAGGAAGCACATACAACATGTGTATCTATAGTACTTAGAATATCTACTGAAATATCAGCCCATTTGATCTTTTTTAACTAATAAACCAGACATTTAATAAACTCATCTACTTATTCATTCATTACAGATATAATGAGTTACCAAATCATGGTTACTGCAGAGAATGGCAATGCCAAAAGAGAACAATCCTATGCAATTTAACTTACTAGCTTCAGAATAAATATTCCTGAACTCTTTCCATTGTATCTGTTTGAAGGAATGTTTCTCTTTTTGAAACTTCAAAAGATCTTAGCCTACCCTCTACTAAGAGTCACCTGGCTAATGCATAGTCAATCATGATAAAAAAAGCACAAGAAACCTGTAGGGGGAAGAGTTGAGCAACTGAAATGTAGCATGTACCATTAATCACATTACATCTTAAAATAACAACACAGGGTATAGGACAACAAAGGTAATGTGCCTTCTTAACAACATCCCTTATTAATACTCTAGTTATTGCAAAATTGCCCCGACTGTGGAAATCTGAGGGCAAGACAATACTTTCTCCAAAGAGAGGACTATATTTGGAAAACACTTCATCTGTGACCATACAGAGCACAATGCCAATGGTCATTAAAACATAATACTTTGTAGAACACTAGCTTTGTGAAAGAAATCAATCAACGTCTTTACTGAAAATTCACTGCGATGTCAGTGTTACTGACTTTCAATTGGAGAGAAAAATAATATGTCTTTATTTGTAATTTTAAATTTTGTTTTAATATAATGGGAGGCGATTTATGAGAAAGTGGTTCTAAATAAATGCGGACCTGAGAACAAAGATATAATGGTTGAAGTAGCAGGTGAAAATTTAAAAAAAAGCTATAAGCTCTGTATTACAAGCTCTGTAATTCTGGGCAGATACTAATATAGACATATTAATTTGAATTTCTGACAAGCAGAACAAAGAATAATGATGGAGAGAAAAGAATATTTAAAAATCTTGTGGGTCCTATTTTGTTGAAGAGATTTTGTAATACAACCATCCTGTTCATGATGCCAATGGTAGTGCAGGTATCCCATCTAGGTAAGTTCTTTATTAGTTCTATCAGTTAACAGGATCATCACAAGAAAGGACCAGTGCTTGGGGCACTGAGAGGCAGGGAAACCCCCTCACCCCTGCCCAGGAACTCCAGGAATCTTTACACTCCTTCTCTGAGCTTTCTCTGACTTTATGACCTTCTCTAGGACTTTGTCCAGGGTGAATCTACCCTTTTATCTTCTCCTCCCAGACCCAGATGAACCCACTACCACATACCCACACCCACTGGGCGAGGCATATACATAATGATGGGGAGGGTACAATACCACAGGTGCTGTTCATAGAGACTAACGGTGGAAGAAGTCTGAATAACTCATTTACAGACCCACAAAATGATTTTTTCCTCAAAACAGTAAACCCATGAGGCTAAGTATTTTACTCAATATGTACTAACACCAAAATCACATTTATAGAGAAACTCCGAAAATCTGTATTGAGTTTGCAAGGCGTTTCTTTTAAATTTGGAACACTACATACTTAAAATTCAATAACATTGTTCCACTTTTTAAAAATAACCTATAAAAGAAAAATAAATAGCATAAAATCAGCACTGTCTCATAAAATCCATTACACATTCTCAGCATCATTGCTTCCTTCTGAAAACTTTTATTCACTTAACCGAAACAAGAATAATTAAATAATACCTTTTTTAATTTATAGGTATAATTTATTTTTTGTAAAGCTTCTAAGGAATAGTGCATTTCAAAAACCAGGCATAGGCCTTTGCCTGTCTTATAACTATTATTTTAAAATAAATATTTTGTTTTCCCCTAACAGATAAACTGTGCCCTTCCATTTCTTCAATGACATATCACCATCAATTTAAAGCTTCATGAATGCTAATGAAGAGTCAGGGATAAATCTAATTAAATTTTGTGCTAATGTAGCATTCTAATAATTGTCTTTAAGTTGAAAGAAAATTCTTTCTGATGAACAAAATCACAGAACAGTAACATGTCTTAAACACTCAATATCAAGCATTTTCTAGGTTTCAACAACCTAACTCTTATCCTGAAAATCATTAGAAACTGGATGATGACTAATTAATTTAAATTAAAGCTCATAAAGAGTATCCAGAAATAACCTAAACACAGTACCACACATAGGTAAGATTCTAAAAAAAAGAAAAAAAAAACAAACAAAAAAAACAACAACAAAAAAACTGATCATGCAAACCTTTGCCAATGGAATAGGAGCTGAGTGGTCTGCATTCTAACTAGAGTGAACTGAACCTTACTGTTATTTAAAACCATGGCTCACCATAGGAATGCTGCCACCTGGAATGTATTATGAAGGTTAACACAAAATCATGAGAGAAGGGGAAAGGGTCTTCCGACTCACCTCTTTTCCTGCTTTCCCTGATCAAACTGCTGAGAATGATGATCTTCTGGGGAAAAAAAAAAAAAAAAAAGAAGTCTGATCAAGACCTATTCACTAAAATTGATAAAATGCTCCATTACCTCAGGATCAAAGAGAAGTCAAGAAAAAATTGCACCTAAGGGGATCTGGAGAGCCCATTGAAACCCATCAACAGGCAGGCAAGTGACAGACCAGGAAGCAATTGTAGAGTCATCAACCTAACTGCCTGTGAAATCTACCCCCGACCCAGGCTCTGCCACCCGAAGAATATAGTCCCTGGATGAGAGCACCTGGGACCTGTCAGTCATCCAAGCCCAGAGAATTAAGAGTTATATTATAATTGTCTCCATTTCATAGCCGTAGTTGTCAATGAACTGGAAAAGTACTAAGCTCAAAAACAATTTGCTTTTTAAGGACTCCAGGAAATAAAAATATGATGTGATTTCTTATGGTTGTTAAGATAGAAATGCAGAACAAATTGTACTGAAACTTACTAACAACATATATTTTATTATGTGCATATTTCTAAAATACTAAGCAAATTATGACCCTCAATATTACAATTTAACTATACTCTGGGGACTTTTTTTTTTACATACACAATTGATTTTTACCAATGTTTCTCTAATTTAAGAATACATTTCATTTAAATCGCTAGTCCAGAATTCAGTAACTTTTGAATGAGTTTTAAATAATAGATGTTAGGCAACATGTCAGAAAATAGGCTCAGTCTTGGAAGAGATTTAAACAGTTCATTTTATTTTTGAAACTGTATATTTCTATTCTGCAATTTGTTAATTCATACAAATGCTATATTTCTTATGTCTTTAATAATTATCCGATGTACAACCAAATGTCTTACCTTGAGCGATAGAGTGTGATTTATTATTATATTAAGACATTCACTAAATTTTCTTTTGAGAAAACATGAAAGTCATTCTCAAGGCATTGAAAAACCCAAACATGGAAGTTTTGAGCATGAACATGTGTTAACATACTACTTTGCACCTGTACATTCAAAATTGCCCTTCATAATTGAGATGACCATTGGTACCATCTGTGGATATATTTTATTTGTGTTGTATTAGATCTTAAAAATTTGAAAGGATGTATTTCTAGGGAAAGAAAAGACCAGTGGGCCAAACATGGACCAATGACTTGCAGTGAGAGGAGTTAGAATGACCAGAGTGGGGAAGGGAGAAAGGGGGACTAAGGTGGCGAATAAGGGGTAAAATATGGAAAGGCAGGCTAAACCTAAGGGGAATGACAACCATGCAAATGAGGCCAATAATGTATGAAAATTAAAAAATTAAAATTAAAAAAAATTGTAGCACTTTATACTTTAGAAAATTCTCCCACATATGCCAAACCATTAGTCTCACAAAAATGCTATGAGACAGAGAATCATACAGTTATTTTCTTCACATGTGGTCCTTATATATGCACTGTAGATCACAAAAATAAGCAATATTCACCTAGCTTGAACAAATCACAGTGCAAGTCAGAGGTACACCTGGAACTTGTGTTGAAGCTTCAGTATCCAAATACTCTGTCCTTTCCATTCTGCCTGGAAATGTTCCTTACAAGGCCCCCTAGTCCACGTGAGCAAGTAAAGACAATTGGCTGGTCTTGTCACAATAATTGAAAGTGATGATTTGCCTGATGTTTTATGTCTAGTATCATGTAAAACTTATGTCTGGTAATGTTTCAAAATTGTATACATAGTCATGTAAATGATTTTAAATTGTGGTTTATCCCACTTTATCATGTTCAGAAGTTACCTATATTTAGGCATCTGTGCATTTTACATGTTTCAAGCTAGAAGTTGGCAATACCCATACCAGCTTTCACCCTTGATTTTCTGATAATTATTCATCAGAAAAGCAACCTAGCATAATCAATGTGGTTT
The DNA here is from genome assembly GCA_004024945.1 of Uropsilus gracilis. Lineage (NCBI taxonomy): Eukaryota > Metazoa > Chordata > Mammalia > Eulipotyphla > Talpidae > Uropsilus > Uropsilus gracilis. Next base: position 5,607 of record PVHY01000942.1, read on the forward strand.
ATGATTTTTTAGTAGCATGTGTTGTGATGTTAATTTTTGGGTCAAATGAAGTTTAGAAGCCAGTTTCGCCACAGTTCTTCATTAAGGATTCACCATCTCTTATCCTTTTTCTGTTAGACAACATTTTGTATTAGCAAAGATTGCCTTGGGTTTATATTTATCTTCCTTTCAGATATAATCATCTACTTTATCATTGCTATAAGCCTGCCTTTGTTCCCTAAGCTTCTAGAATGATCATGCTACAATTATACAGATATTCCAAAAAAAAAAAATCCTTCATTAAATTCCTCCTGGGTTCAATATGTTGACACTTGTCAACTCAAATCACAGCCAGGGATACTTGATTGCATCGTGGCTAATTTCTAGAACCCTGTTTTCGTCACCCTGTCACCCAATTATTCTCAAGCTACAGCAGCATTTTATAGACAGTATCTCTACCATTACATTTTATATTTAATGATTTCCCATCAATTCTCTTTTTCCCCTGATTTATTATATGAAAGGATTTGTTTTTTTGTAATTGGCTAGCAAATAACTTCATACATAAAAACAGGGGTTGATAAAATTTGTCTTAGTGTACCAAAAGTATGTTCACTTCACATTTTTTTGCAGATGCTTTTATACTTAATCTAGCTTTGGATATTTAAACTCTATAGAATGCAGAATGATAGTAGGGGAGAGAATTTTCCTGACTGTTTTGATATATCAAAATTTGCCTGATGAAAAGTACATGGTCCTGTTGTTTGAATGGAAATGCCATGTTGGAAACTAAAGATGAGGTCTTTTAAAGTCTTTGATTTGATGACTGATGTTGATGATTTAATCAGTGATGGAAGACATTTTATATATCAAGTGATTTACACAGTAATATTTTAAAGGCCAACTGAAAATAGAATTTGTCTTTGAAAAGTAGAAAACTTTGGGCCAAGTTTTCATGAAGACAAATTCCTTATGGAAAAGCTACTTACTTATATTAGTTAAAGTTGATGAAAATGAAAGGGGTACTGAAGGGGACCTCTAGTGTAAGGCAGTGTTCTTATGAACTTAAGAACCCTTATTATACAATATTGCTGATGTAGGTAGAAGCAGGTTCTTTATCCTTCATGAAAAAACTGCCTGTTTTCATGTCAAACAATTCCTTCTGAGAACACTTGGACCTTCTTAAAATTTTCCAACTAAAATTTTAGTCAAATGGAATAATTGAGAATTATGGACTTTTTTCATTTTAGCACAGTGCACTCTAAATGAATGAACAGAAATACTAGTTCTCAATAACCTAACTGCAAGGAAATTTCCACACCTTACTTGGACAGATGAACAAATTAACATCAGCCAGATTGATAAGAGAAGTCAATATTTAATAAGATACAGAGATAAAATGTCCCCAGTTATAGATTCTTAGGAATAATGGAATGTATGACACCAATACCAGATATATTTATTCTGTTTAGGTACCTACACATCTAGTTGGTTGTAGGGGGGAGGTAGTTTACCTACAAACAAGAAGGGGCTAGCACATTTTCACTCTGAGAGTAGATATGATATTTTCAAAAAGAGAAGGTATCTTCTATAGTAAACCAAAAATGGATGATACCTCCCTCCCCCAAACTACAAGGTCTTTTTTTTTTTTTTTCCCCCAAGAGAAGAGGACTCCTTGTCCAATTAGGTAAATACAGGACAGGACATTTGGGTCCTGATTATCTCTTCTTAGACTAGGGAAGTACAAGGACTTAGTCAAGGACAGAGAACCTCTCCTGATCCTCCAGGAACTCATTGCTTTTAGATGCAAATACACTACATTCCAGAAGAAGACATTTTGAGGGCACAATTTCTGACAGAGTTGTGGTGTTCAGATCTGGGTACTCGAATAACCCCATTTCCTGTGTCTACTAGTATTCTTTTTTATGCAGTACAGTTTAGATTTTTTTTCCCAAGGAAATGTACTCTAAGTGTGCTAGAGTCATCAAAAGAATTTAAGTTAAAAATAGATTTTTTATGTGAAAGTAGGGATTTTAATAGAAAGTAATATGGAACTTTCTAGTAGCATAAAAATATGAGGAATCCCTTAGGAACAGGGTAAATGTTCATTGCTCCTTAAATCATTAGAATAACAACTGTTTCTCAATTGACTCATAAAGGTAGTCTAATTTTCCATAACTTCTCTGACACTGAGAGTATCAGTAATGTTTGAACAGCTATTTGGGGTTAAGGATATTTCTTTCAAGAAAATAGTGATGAAATCTCTGGAAAGATTTCTTTTTCTCTTATTTCTACATATGGTAGTGTTTGGTTTTAGCCAAAAAGAACATTTAACATACTCATTGAGTTTTGAGAAGTATACAAATCAGGAATAAAGAGGAAAAGAAGCAGAGAACACTAGAATCTCTCCCCTTCCAAATAATAAATGAAGGACTTCCTCTTTCCACAGAGCCATGCCTTTCTCTCACGCCCCATTTCCTTATAGCTAATAAACCCTAATAAGATAGCACTGCCCATGCACTCCTGTGTAATACAGCTGTCCTTTCTCACAATGACTCCTCCAGTGACTAATTTGTCTTTCTTATTACATACACTCACTCACCCCCTCCTCCCTCTTTCCTTTTGTCATTCATCCTCATTCCTATGATCTCAGCTCAATCGCCTCCCTCTCTCGCTCTTGCTCTTTATTTCTCATCCAGAAATAAAGAAAGCAGAACATATGTATTGTTTTATTATCACCAGAGAGAATTCTGCTAGAAGTGATAGGAAAAGAAGTTAAGGTGTCTTAATACTTCTGGGGATTGAAAAGCTAGTCCAACAATCAACATCAGGAGAGCAGCGTGAAACCTGTGGACTCCGCAGAATTATCATCAAATTATTCTAATTGTAGTATCCCCCTTTATTTTATATAATAGCAAGTTCTTTTAAGATTAAACTAGTTGCCCTGCCTGCTGCCAAGCTAATACTATCTTCTGAGACATAACTTGAACATCTAAACTCAGATTCAATGCCAACTAGAACAGTCTCACATGGACTCCCGGCAGCTTTTTTTTTTGGATGAAAAATTGAACAGCCAGCTGTGTGAAATAGCTCCAACCAAAAAGTCAGAAGTACAACTTGAGGTCTCTTCTCTGAGATGCTTACTACAGGACATTAAGAAATAGAATGCTATCAAATTTTAAAACTCATGAGCCATTTATTAACAACTTAATTGCTCTATTTTATGAGTCATTGATACTTTATTCATCAAAATGTTGTTTGTTGAGGGTGATAGTGGATTGAGGATTTCAAGATGGTCTTCATTTTTTTTTCTTTTACTAGGAATTTATGAGTTGTCAAGAATAAAACAACCTTACTATGCAAATTCTTAACTTTGTTCCCAGCTAAAACTTTGGAAAGTGTAACTTTGCTCTAAGAATGCCAGATCCAGTGCATTTACTCACTCTTCTTTCCCTGTGTAGTTGATGGGAATTGTTTATGTGAACTAGAAAAATGTCCACTCCCTTCCTTAACTATGACCCAAAAGGAGTAAAATACTATTTCATCACTTAAACATTTTGAAGATGAAATTAAGTCTGGCCTTTCTTAGTGGCCAGAATTTATTTTACTCTTTCTTCAAAGAAAGCATTTGGCAGGAACTAATGTAGAGAAAAGGCAAAAAAGACAGACATTAAACACTACAAGATGTGAATTGAATGGTGAGAGGGCAATTTGCAGCTCTTGCTGACAAGAGATACCCATGATAGTGGGAAACAGCAAAGAGGTTTAGATTAGCAGTGTGATGAAGGAGATGTCCTAAGAGCCAGGAAACAGAGACTTTCTAAAACTTTTTTTTTTTTCTTTACAGGGAAGCTTTTAGGCTGAGATTATTGGACAGTGGGTTGATCTCAGAATATCATTTTGTTTCTTCATACAAAAATACCTCCTTTTAACAAAATTGCAGGATATAATTGTTTTGAATGAGGCATAAATTAGGAAAATAATCATTTCATACTAAAAAATATTTCTTCGTTATTACAAGAATATCAGTTTCAAACAGACCACTTTATTATGCAGCATCTGATATTTATAGGCAGTGAAATAAGGACTGTTTTTGGAAATTTACTTCCTAATTTCAAACCATAGTCTTTCAAATTTATGGCCTTAAAGATAATTGACACAAAATGCTTTACAATTTTGCAAGTTGAAACCACCTAATACAAATACAAAGGATTGCCTGCCCATATTGAGGTAAACTATAGTGATAACTGCAGAACAGTAAGTTCAGATTAATTTTGTCTAAGTCATCATCTTCACTGATGTTTATCACCAGGCCCCAAACATCAAAAATCTGATATTGGTCCTTGTCCTCCTAAATCAATTTTTTACAGCAATTAAGGGTATCTTTTTTTCTATCATTATTTGCCTTATTGAAATAGAAGTCAAGTAGTATAGAAGTTTCCCTTTAAAGTTACATTTCAGTGGTTTTCAGTATATTTATAGTTGTACTACAATGACTAGAACACAATTTTAGAATATTTTAAAATCCAAAATATTCCAATGCTTTTATTATTTTACCATCTTTATATAAATGAAATTACATAAAATGTGGTCTTCTGTGATTGACTTCTTGTGAGCATAAAATTTTCAAGATTCATCCATATGTAGTCATTTTAATCCTTTCAAGTGTTGAATGATATTCAATTGTATGGAAGTGACACATTCTGTTTGCCCATTTAATAATTGATGAGTTTTCCCCACTTCTGACAATTACAAATAATGGTATATGGTTATATGTTTTAATTGATTTGAGTAAAATTAAAGAGCAAAATTTCTGGGAAATATGATAATGTGATTTTAGCTTTTCAAGAAACTGAATTGGTACTTTCCAAAAAATGCATAATTTTTTATTTCCAGTGATATGAATATTCCTATATCTCCACATTCACATGCCACTTGATAGTATTCCACATGTTAAATATAATCATAAAAGTGATTGTAAAGTGGAATCTTACTATTGTTTTTTTTTTTATTTGCATGTCTCTAATGTTTAGTAGTGTTGAGATTTTCTTCATGTGCTTACTGCCATTTGTATATCATCTTTGGAGAAATGTTTATTCAAATCCTTGTATATATATTTTTTATATTTTTTAAATTTATTTGCATATAAATTTCACTGAAATCCCAGGGATTTACACCCCCCCCACCTCTCTCCAACATTCCCCCCTTCCCCCACCTGCCCAAAGTTGTATGCTTCCGTTTGGTGCTTACCTTGTTTTGACTTTTCCTCATGGCTTTTGTTTATTTTTCCCCTATATCCAATATATTAGTGAAACCATTTGTTTTGTCTTTTTCTTTTTGACTTGTTTCTGCTAGTATGATTTCTTCTAAGTACATCCATGTTATCATAAAATCATCAAATTTGTCATTTTTAATTGATGAGCAATATTCCATAGCATATATATATATATATATATATATATATATATATATATATATATATATATATATATATATATATATATATATGCTTTTTTTTATCCAGTCATCTGTTTTGGGGCATTTAGTTTGCTTCCATATCCTTGCAATTATAAATAGGCTGCAGTAAAAATCCAAGCACAGGTGTCCCAAAAGAGACATTGAGGTCTCTTTTGGATAGATTCCCAAAAGAGCAATTGCTAGGTCAAATGGTAGTTCCATTTTCATTAATTTGAGGGTCCTCCACACAGCTTTCCATAGTGGTTGAACCAGTTTACATTCCCACCAGCAGTGTAAGAGTGTTTCTTTTATACTGTGTACTTGTATTTTTATTGTATTTTATTAAATAAATAAATAACTTATTTAACAAATGACCCCATTATGCAAAACTATCTTCATGCTTCCAGTAGGTTCTTTTTACTGTTTTAATAGTACCCTTTGGCACATTAAGGTTTGATTTTAAGTCTTTGAACTCATTTTGTTTACACTATGAAGGGCTCAAATTTATTCTTTTTCTTGTAAATATCATTATACAGACTGTTAGACTATGTTTTAGACATTCTTGTGTAAAAATAACTGACCAAAAACGTGAAGGTCTATTTCTGTACTCTTAACCTTAGGCTATTGGCTTGTAACTGTTTTCTTGACTATATCACATTGTTTCAACAATTGTAGCTTTATAATAAGTTTTGAAGTGACAAAGTGAAATTGGGTCAGAAACAGCAAAAACCTCCAACCAACAAACCAGCTAAAATTGGGTTGTAATATGGCAGAAGCTCCAACCAACAAGCCAAGTGAAAAAACAGCATATTTAAAATGCAGCTTCAGGCCGGGCATGGTGGCTCGTGCCTGTAAGCTTCAGCTTATTAAGTGGCCAGGGCTAGGGATCGTGGTTCGAGTCCTGCCTGGGGCCCATAGCAAGACCTAGTTCCCAAAAAATAGCTGGGCATGGTGGCACACGCCTGTAATCCCAGCTACCTGGGAATCTGAGGCTGGGGATTGCTTGAGTCCGTGGTACCACGGGCAACGTGAGCTTGTGGTTCCACGGGCAAAAATAGCGAGACCTAGTCTCAAAAAACAAATAAAAATAAAATAAAATAAAATAAAATAAAATAAAATAAAATAAAATGCAGCTTCTACCACCCAACTTCTTATCAGCTTTGTATCATCTGCGTGCACAGGAGATGCTAAAGTCACAAAGCAATTTAAACAACAAGATTTTATTTATAAGGAAAATTAACCAGGAAAATGAAAATCCTTCAATGACACAAGTGGTCAGTTATTTTACCCCAAGTACCATTTAGTCCCAAACACATGCCCAAGATGGTGCCCCTTCAAACCTGAGTCAGGAACCCTCCAAGGACCAGTCCTTGTCCAGGGTCTTCTCTTTGCTTCTTCACTCTCCAGTGTTCTGAGCCATGGCTTCTCTAAAAGTCTTCAAACTTTTTGAACAGATGCTGATGCAAGTCAGCTTTCCAACTATTCTAGCTTGCTGCAGCTCCATACACTTCCTTTATCAGGCCTGCCTTCGGTATTGTCTGAGCAAATTCACCAGGTCAGCCCTCAGCAGACCCTGATCATCCCTGGCCTGCCATTCTGGCATCTGACTCCATACCTGCTACTTCTCTGCCGGCCTCTCTCCTATCATGGCTCCTTGTAACCACAAGCTCACTCTTCCAGGGGGCTTCCCCCAGCCAGTGCAATGGGCGTGTTCTATCAGTCCACCATTCTCACACCCCACCCCCCACCCCATCTCTGACTCCTTTTTTTACATATCCTTTTGCATTTCTCACTTCTTCTCAGGGCTTTCTCTAAGACCACACCCATCAGGGCAGTATGGCCTCCAATTGTGTTATTACCCCATATCAAAAGTACAATTTCTTCAACATTTTTGTTGTTATTATTGTTGTCTTTTTTTTTTCAAATATGTGATGGCTATTCTGGCTCCTTTGCATTTCTATGTGAATTTTAGGAATAATTTGTCCATTTCTGCCAAAAAAAAAAGACATGGATTTTAAGCAAGTTATAGAGTAATTTTAGAAATATTGGCTATCTCACTGCCCTCTTGTTTTATAATGTGAACATCTATAGTTTTTGAGTCTCATATAACTGTAGATTTAGCAGTGAACATGCCTTCCCTAAAAATCTCATCTCTACTCGTGCATCAGGTAACCCATCCTTTGTCAGTCATATAAAGTTTTTCCCTTTCTCTTCTTGATGTCTGGGGTGTCTAAACACATATAACTCTTCCTGGTTCACTTATTATTCTTTACAATTTATAATCATGTAAATTCTCACATGTTATTACATTGTGTGTTTCATCCTACTAATAAATGTTAATGTATCCACCTGTTAGTTTAGGAGAGACCAGATATGAAATAATCAATATATAGATAATAATATGTGTCATATGGCTATTACCAGTGTCAACAATAAAATGTGAAAAGTTAAAGATGATGAATTTTATCATAGTCAACGATAAAATTGCAAGAGCTGAAGATGTATTGTGAAGATTTTGAAAGCTAGCAAAGGGCTAGGTCTTTTTTAGAGTCTTAAAAAAGTACATGTACTCTGGAAAAACATATCTATTTTGAGCATCTTAATATAAGCTTCTTCCTTACTGCTTGTTGATCCCTAGTGTTTCTTTCTTGCCATCAGAAGTGTTCCAAATCCAAAGTTTAACTTAATAATCTCTCCTCACTTTGTTTCTAAGTTCTGTCAAAAAGTCTTTTGCTGTTTTTTAAATGATTTTACAATTTTAATAAATATAGTGTTTAATTGTAATGTTGATAAGGAAAAAGTGTCTTTTTTTTTTAAATGAGAATTAGCACAGATTTTTCCCCCTTCCATAAACTAGCTTCTGGGAAGAAAATCAGGAGATAAAATAGAATTAGAAGCAACCTGTTTTTCAGCACAAACTGGATACATTCTGTACAGAACTAGCTCAAGTTTTAAATTCAATGATGAGGTCAAATTGAGAATTTTGAGCATGTTCAGAATTCTGAGTACAAGTCCTAAACATGGTTATATATGTGTGAATATATGCTCGAACAGCTTAACAATTGATTTCTTTAAAAATATAATATATATATTAGAAACTGTTTTCTCCCTTTATTTAATTTATTAACTTACTCATAAAATTGACAATGCCTTAGGACACATAGAATTTATTCTATCTATCTATCTATCTATCTATCTATCTATCTATCTATCTATCTATCTATCTATCTATCTCTGCCTGCCTGCCTATTTATTCATTTATTTATTTATTTATTTGTTTGTTTGTTTGCTTATTTATTTATTTGTTTGTTTATTCATTTATTTTATTTATTCATGATGTATGTACGTATGTATGTACGTATGTATGTATGTATGTATGTATTTATTTATTTGTTTGTTTGTTTGTTTGTTTATTTATTTATTTATTTATTTATTTATTTATTTATTTATTTATTTATTTATTTATTTATTTATTTATTTATTTATTTATTTATTTATTTAGAGACTAGGTCTCGCTATGTTTTTCGCCCATGGAATCGCAGGTTCACTTTGCCTGGGGTACCACGGACTCAAGCAATCCCCAATCTCATCTTCCCAGGTAACTGGGATTACAGGCGTGTACCACCATGCTCAACTATTTTTTGGGATTAAGTCTCGCTGTGTTGCCTGGAGTGGGACTCAAAACGCGATCCCTCGCCCCAGCCACTTCATAGGCTGAAGCTTACAGGCAAAAGTCACTGTGCCCGGCAGAGGACATATAGAAATATATAGTTTCTATACTTTTGAAATTGAGAAAGAATTTTAAAATAATGCCTATTGAGAAAAGAATTCTATATCATATTTAATGATTTTAAATACCCTGCACAACCTTGGTCGGGCAAACAAGATATATCATATATATCTACAATTTAAAATGCAACTTCGCTTCATCTAATTGAGTAATTTTCTCAACTATTTTCTCTAATTTATAACACTTCAAACTGAAATCTGTAGGGGTCAATGACAAAAGTTTATGCATTTTAACTGCTCAAATAGTTTCCAAATATTTTTTAAATATCTACTTGAATATGTTTAAACTAGTCATGAAAAATGTAAAATTACATAAACACTGCACACGTACATACAAACTACAAGTCATCTAAAAATAAATGTGTGCATACACACACGCATATATATATATATATATATGTATATATATAATCAATAGTATACACTCTTCAAACAAATTTTAATACTTATTACATGAAAGTGAGGCTTACTTTTGAGTAGACCCCTATTTATTACAAATATATTATCACATAGTTAATTAAAAAATATTGTAGAATACCTTGCTGCTTTTATGGGCTTCAGACATTGAGGCCCAATTAATAATGTGATCTGGGAAACAGGAAACAAGAATTGTCTTCTCAACTCCTCACTTTCTACTGATTTTTGAGATTTAGAAGGTCAGGGCTTATACTTATTGTTTGCACTTATTTGTATCAGAGAATCTAAGAATGGTAGGAGTAAACTGATAACCATTACAGTTCTTAACATCTTTGCAACAGAAACTATTCCCTCTTCTGCAGAAATAAAGTCTATTTTGGATACTAAAATCTAGATTTCTGCAATTCTAGTTGTTATTGTTTTTAGCTACGATTGTCTCTATTCCTTTAGGTTCATTTTGAAGAAACTTATGAGTAGAGTAGTTTCATCAGATTCTGTTACTAGTACTGCATTTCAAAGTGCGACTGCCTTATTTGCTGTGAAAACAAGCTTTATCAAAGGAAAGTGTCCTGAAGGAAGGAAGATCTGACTGAGCTCAAGAGCATGGGCTGGGTTGAGGACTATAACAAACAGTGGGTGTGTCTTTATGCAATGGACAGGACTGAATTCAATAAGACTGAAATTGAGTGATATCACAATTAGACTTGAAAATGCCAATCGGTCACCTAGATGAACAATAAACATTAATGAATATAATTTCCCAATATTGCTTCCAACATTAGAATAGGTGTATAGCCCCTTGGTAAATGTAAGATAAAATAATTGAACAGGGTATAAATTGTATGTTATGTAAAAGATTGTAAGCTTGTTAAATTTTTCTTAATTTCTTAATGGACAATATATTTCATCATTGTTGTTGATAATTGAGTGAAATGTCTATCTGGTGGTTTTCTTCCATAATGTCTGAGATGAACCTTGGCAACTAAACTAGCATTGCTCAATTGCAGTTTTTCAATAGCATGCTTGAGTTGTTAAAAGAAACAGACTGATATTTAAGCTTCCTTTTAATAGTGAAAAATGTATTGTTAAAGAGATAATGATGTGAATACTACTCAGCAATTAAAAAAAGATAAACTCTTGCTATTCATGGCAATATGGATTGATTGAAAGGATTGATGCTAAGTGAAATAAATCAAGAGAAGGAAAATTACCGGATGTTGCCATTTATGCAAGACAAAGATAAAGATGAACCAGACCAATGGCAAACCCTAGAAATCTGACAGTAAAATTGAGACTATGGAGGGGAATAAAAAGTTGGGAGAGCAGAGTGAGAAGGATGTACAGTAGACTATGGTGGAGGAGTAGAGGTGCTCTGGTGGTGATAACATACTATGTTATTGTCTGGCAATAACATAAACCTGAAGGGTGAGATCCTATACGGCTAAATAGTATACACAGTGGTAAATCAATATTATTTCAATTAAAAAGAAAATATCAGAGCAAATAATGTGTGATAACAAATAATAGAGAAAGAGAAGGAGAGATAGAAAGATAGATAAATATTCAGGTAATAATTTAAATAATGGGATTTCATTAAAGATGATAATCTTTAATCCATGTAATTTGTGTATGCTCTATTTCATTTTAATACAGAATTATATGTATGAGAATTTCTTGATAAGTATTTACCAATAATCAAGTTGTAAATTATTGTTGTAACTATTGAGTATCTGGTTGAAGATCATTTAAAATTTTTCTTAATACTATTAAAATTACTTTATTATTTAAAATATGTCCACTACATTTATATTTCTGTTTAAAGTCCTTTTCTCTAGAGTCAATAATAGCTAATTTTAGTTTTAAAATCATAATAGTATACACAGATAAACACATGAAAAAGCACACACAGTTCAAACACAAAGATAAACTCATGTAATAAAACAATTCCATATCAGGTTGTTTCATTTCACATTAGAAACAACTGATTAGATGGTCTTAAGTCCATTATGTGGTAGGTACAATATAATTACAAATGAACAATAGGTAAAATTATATATGGATGGCCAGATGGTCTCCAATGTTGTCTATTATAATAGTGAAATCTAGTTCTATGAGTCTAGCAATTTAGCAGGACTCCTTCCTTTTAAACATGTCAAGCAAAAATAATACAAATAAAAGAGGTTTTCTCTCTTCAGACTATTTATTAAAAAAAAAAAAGAAGGAATGTGTTTTTTCATGGCAATGTAAAACACTGCTACAAAACACAGCACAATATTCTCACATCCACCAGGTGCTAGTGATGAAGAAAGAGCCGTAAGCCAGTGTTGGAACACTACAATGACTGCCTTCAGGTTTGTGAGAAGACTTCACATATCCATTGTCACGCTTGATTACCAGATACTCAGCATTGCTACTCAAAAGATTTTATTTTCATATCTAGGGCAAACCAAGGACTTTTGGGGAACCCTTGGCTCCTGGCCTAGATTTAACAGAATCCTAGGATTGTATTGACTATTCAAAATGCTTCAAAGGCAATGACTGGCAACCAAATCAACAGGTAGAAAAATCTTTAACCAGATGATGCTAGTGTTTTCCTCATCTGGTCGTGAATAGCAGAATTGACTTCCAAGGAGTTGTTTCAGGAAGTTACCTCCCACCTAGTGAAAGTCAATTTGAAAACAATACCTCCACCAACAGCAGTATCAAACCTTTTTCAATGAGGTCTTACTGAATGGAACTTGGTAATAATACACCAAAGTGTCTCCCTTAGGAATGACGGACCAGTTTGCTCCTTTAAAAGGATGAGCAAATTTTGGTACTAACTGAACAAATTCACATGCTGTCTGGTGGTCTTAAAATATTAATGACCCCAAGAGATAAGGCTTTCCTCCACAGATCATACTCTCTGCTCTTGTTTCCAGTTATTTCTTCTTCTCTGCTCACAAACTTGACAGGGCTGTAGTACACATGGAAAGTTTATCTGGGGCTGCATGTTCAAATGCGGTGGAGGCTTGCTAAAGGCAAGTAGACAGATCCATGAAATACCATCTCCTCTGCTTTAGTGAGTGGACTCTGATTCCGAGCTGATAGAGACCTTATACCTCATTCTCCAAGCCTCTTTATCACGGCATCTATGAACTGTCTCCAGGTATTATTGGCAGATTTTGTTCAGAAATTAGAAACCAGTAAGGCATTGGATATACTTTCCAAAAAGGAAAAGAGCATACACATAACAATTCAAGAAGGAAGAGAAAGGTGTATCTGTAAGTGTTCATTCTGGATGGGTAAATAGTATGAATATGAATATGAATCAGTATCACAGCCTAGGAAATCTAAAATAGTTTTTTTAGGAAAAAACACACCTTGGATAATGTTAATTTATGTCAAAATAAAAAACAAAAAATAAGAATCTAGCTGTGAATAAAAAAAAAAAAAAAAGTAACGAACCCCCATAGGATTTGAGATGACTAAGAATGAACATGCAAGTTTTGAGAATCAACCACACACTATTATTTGCTATTTTTTAACTCATATCAATTTGTGGTTTTCCCTTCAATATTTTATTTAATATTGATGGTATTAAGTATAAAGGCATGATTACCTTACATGGAAGAAATTCCTGGAGCATATATTAAATCTTTGTATTTGGTGCTGTCCCCCAAATTCAATCAGGACCATATTTAGATTTTAAAAACCATTACATACCATTCTAAGAAATATTCAACCCAAATGATTGTCTATGCAAGTTGAAATGTATATATACAACCCTAACTAACATCATTAAAAAGTAAATGCTAGTTATATAAAATTTTGCTTTCCTTTTTCTCTTTTGTGTTCAATTGAACTGGCACTTAAGTCTGTCCTTTATATAGAAAGATGCCTGATTATGATATCAAATGTCACTCATTAATAACAAAATTTTACCCAGCACTTTGGGGTTTTCTGAAATAGCACCAATGCTTACTGTCTAGAATTTAGGATAGTGTCTTGTAGCCACAATTTTTAGATATAATGATTTTGCAAATAAATGACAAATGCAAATTCATGTTTCTTATTTTGTTGGAGAATCATAATTTCTAAGCAGCCCGTGCCTATGTTGACAAAATGATAACCCACTAGACTCTCCTTCATATCATCTTCTCCCCTTTGTTTCTAAGTTTCCTTTGCCTCTGTTCTGAAACATATTGCTTTCATTTCCTGTTTTTATGTTTTTATAACCCTGTCACTAACTTTTCAACCATCACGACCCAAGAAGTTGATGTGTGACATAGAGAATTTGGCATTTGCATCTTCTTCATAATTGGTACTCACATTGCCAAGTGGGAATGTATGACTAGACATCTGCTTGGAAAATACATTAGTCAATGGACCTATGACAAATCAGAAGGAGCAGTATCAGAAAATCTGATTCTCACACTTGCAGTTGGTTGCCAAGTAGGAAGTTCATTGGAGCCTCACCCCCATCAATATGTTTTGTCATCAGTATTTTGTAACAGGTTACATTCTTTGTCCACTTAGAGCAACTGCAAATGTTTAGAAGATTCATCACTTCTAAAACTGTGGAAACACTACAGACAGATGAAAAATACAGAATTATTTTCTTTATTTGTTGAAAATTGAAATTTCTCAGTGAATGACTGCAATCTAAATCCATCTTTTTTCATTAAAAAATGTTTCATATACTGCTTCATTATAAGTACCAAGACCAAAACAAATTTACAGAGGAAAATTCTTAATCCTATGTTAAGGATCTAGGAAAGACTAAATCTATGAAATCATAAACTGGTTGGTTTTAGAGGTCAATATGTTTGAAAATTACTCTTTTGAAAGCCAGTAAGATGATCTAGAAAAACAGAAATCATACTGGTTATAAAAATTATACTGAATAGTAAATAGCAGACAACACTACAGATCATACAGACATAAATGCAATTAACTCTTTGCTATTGATTCATAGCAATAAATTTGATCATGTAGATGAAATATTTCTTGAATGATACATATTATGAAACATAGAAAGACGAGCCATTCAAACCATAATTGAAATTATTAACATTTGTAATTGAACACCCTCTATCAATTTCTAAATCCAGAGGTTTTACTGGTAAATTTCATCTAATAATTGAGGAAGAAATATAGTTTATCTTACAGAAGCTATTGCAGAAAATAGAAGAACAAGGAACATTTTCAATTCATTTATATGATCAACGTGATTCATGAAGGGATCACACAATTGAAAACTACAGTTGTCTTCAATAATCCTCTTAAGGATATATATATATATATATATATATATATATATATTACAATATATTAACAAACAGAATCCAATGCCAAAATAAATAACCTGTATCTATCAGTTCCTTTGCCTCCCACCTGGTTCACATTTTGGATAGTTAAAGGATTGATATAATTTATTGGACTCCCTAAAACTACAGAGAAAAATAATATAGGAGAGAGAAAGAAGGATGGGAAAGAGGGGAAGAGAGAGGAAAGGAGACAGAAATTGGAGAATGAATGAAGAACTGGCATAAGGAACAAGGCATAAAAGCAGATGGATACACTCTGAAATCTTTGAAGATTTCAGAAATGCATCCATACACCTATTTCAAAGTAATTTTCTGCTTGACAGGCTGTGTTTCAGTCTTGCCCACCCTCAAAGGAAATGGAATGCAACTTACACAGGTTCAAGCAAAATGAGATCTTAAGTAATCATTCTAGATTTAGTTTTTTTGTTAATCTGGAAAGCTTGAGCTCTATTAAAATTGTTACTCTGATTATGTGTCTTGCTTTTTTTCGACAAGTTTTATTTCTATGAGCTTTGTTTTTAAACAAAATTGTCAGGTTGTGGAAACAGTCCCCAGAATGTCCAGAGTCATGAGGTCCTCAACACCAGTTGTCACAGGAAAGGCTCTCCATATCCAGAGTGAAGGCTGAAGAAGGTCGCTGAAAACAGTCCCCAGAATGTCCAGAGTCATGAGGTCCTCAACACCAGTTGTCACAGGAAAGGCTCTCCATATCCAGAGTGAAGGCTGAAGAAGGTCGCTGACTGTTGGCTGTTCAAGGCACATAAACCAATTCTGCAACTCTTACACCAGTCACACAAGACCTCATCTTCTAGGCTCCCCTTGGCATAATTGGGCTCTACCATGGTCAGCTCCATGTGCTACTGATGCCATCTGGAGGAGAAAAAACTGCCAGGAGAAAAAGGAAAAAAAAAAAAAAGTGTGTGTGTGGCTCAGACAAACCATCTAACAACGATAAAAGTAAATGTCAGAGTTTACTTTTTCTCTTCTATTTCATGTTTAAAAAAAAAAAAAAACGTGGAAAGAATATTGGGAGTGGAGTTGAAAGACCTTAAATTAATCCTGGTCTTAAAATGTGAACTAGGTGCCTATTTTATTTCTTCATTTCTCAAAAGGGGATAAAAACAAAATAATAGGAAACAAAGCCTATTGAGTGCTTAGTAGATGATAGGCACCCTTTATGTGTTTACACAAAGAATAGGCTCAGCTTTCTAGATATTATTATGAGGATTAGGTGACTTAAATTATATAAACTGTATATCATTGTATCAGGCTTTAAGAAGCAATCTGTAAATCATAGACTTCATCTTGTTAATGCTCTGGTTGATGATACTAAAGTACTTTAAGAAAAGACATGTACTTTTCCATAAGTCCTAATAAACCTTTAATAAATGTTGATTAAATGTGCCCATTTTAAACAATATATTGACCAACTTTTTTTGGATAATGGTTTTTAATATTCCAAGAAATTAATGAGATTTAAGATAATGGTATTTGTAAAGATAAAAGATCTGTATAATCACTTCAAGTGATATTCTTGATTTTTTATTTCCGAAGAATTTTTGTCAAATGCAAATCATATTTTTGAACAATCATTTCAAAAGCTTCTTTTGTTCACTTCAGCATGCCAATTTCATTAAAAATCCAGCCAAAAAATAGAAAATCTCTTTCTATGACAGAAGAAATAAATTCAAGAACAAGGACAACTTATCGATGGCATTAAGCAGAATAATGAGAAATAATGGCAAATGGAATTATGTTGGTCTTAAATTGAGAGGAAATTAACCAAGGAAGAGGAAATTAACAAGAAGAAATTAATTTCATTTCTCAAGTACAATTATAATTTTTTCTGTCTCTTAATTGATGATCAGGAAGTGGTCCCAGTGTAACTAGAACTTAGAGAATATAAAACAGAATTTGATTATACTCAGATTAAGAGTAGGGTTAGAACAATAGGAAACCATAAATTAGATTGATATTTTTAGAATATATCCAGTGACGAGAATTAATATTCAGAAGTCTATCCTGATTATGTGAAGAATGGATTGGTTATAAGAAAGGCAGGTGATTGTCATTTCAAAATCACTTGCCACTGCCAATGAGTTAAATGCTTTTAGCATGAAATAGGGGGTAGGTTGTGAGATCATATGACACTTAATAATGTCATAATTTATAAATTTAAATTATATTGTATTATAATTATAATACAATATAATTATAAATTATGTTATAAATTTAAAATTTGCCAAATGCAAGTAAAAGGAAGTGCCACAAATACAAAATTTCGGATCTATTTTGATTTGATAGTCAATTCATAACTTAAGAAGTATTCATTCTAGAAAATTTAAAGAAACTTCATAAAACTGCACATAGAAGAGCATTTTTGAGAAACAAAACTAACAAGAGCAAGGATGACATCCAGAATGACCATTTGTTATAACAATATTATTCTTTTTGTGGGACAAAGGAGAGTTTTTGAGCTATGAAAAACTAAAGTTAAGTAGATATTTATATTGGTTAACTTTAAGCTTTGAATCTTTAATTTTGAATCTTTAATTTTTTCTTTAATTTTATAAGCTACCTTTATAGTATTAGCTGTGGTTTATTCATAGACTGCAAAGGGATTAGAACTACCTAAGTCTATTGGGGTCTTTGCTCAATTAATTTGAAGATACTTAGAAAGACTGCTAATTGTTTTCTATTTAGGTAAATGAGAATTTCCAGAATTACTCTCAGACTAATTGTGCTTTGAGGATATGTCATGTCCTGTAGACAGAGTGTAATGCTGGTTGCTTTATGGTTGAGTTGATTTGGGTTTTACACATGCTTTAAAAAAAGGGAAGGGGTAGTCAATGAATTAACTTGATTTGTAGTTCTGAAACTAGAGAGACAGATCAGGACTGAACACATAGATTAAAAAGAAAGATTTGAAATAACACCATAATAGTGAACAACAGTTCCAGAGGAGAAAATGTAACTTTAAGACACTGGAACATAAGATACAATCTCTAAGATTTCAAGCATTTGATTTATAGAGCTGATAATTTCACTTTGTAAATAAGTTATTTTGAATCTGTGGAAAAAATATCTGGAGTAGAAAATAAAATTCCAGAATCACAATTCCATTTTTTTGTTGTTGTTGTTGTCAATTTTTGTGGAACCAGATTAATCAGTTAACTTTTATGGGCCTCAGTTTCATTATTTGCAACATGAAAATTTAACTGTATCAATACTTCTGATCAGCCTTTCTTTTGAAAATGTAGATTACTAGACCATTCTTGATCAACGGAATTATAATCTTCACAGAGGAGATCCAAAATTCTGTAGTTTTAACAACTGCCCTGAATGGAAACATGTGCACTACATAATTCTATTGATTCTCTTAAGTTAAAAATTCTGTGATTCTATAACAATATGCAAAAGCCGTGGATAATTAAAATAAAAGAAACAATAAAGATGGTAAACTCATCCTAAAGAACAGGTTTGAATTTGGAGCTAATTGGAACATCTTTGTTCTTCTTTTATTTGAGTTGAATGCCTTACCTTTAGATTTACATCAAAACTTGAAACCATATGTCTTAAAGCTGAATGACTTTAGTGTCTTAAATGTTGTGCTCCCTGTGGGAACTAGTTACAAATGATGACTGAGTTGATTTAAATCCTTGATTATAGAACTTTATTCTTTAGCCTATTTACTAGTTGACCATCATAAATTGTCATTTACTTTTAAAATGTTTTCTTAATAGGACATATTTGTCAACTACTGTATCCAATATAAAATTAAGTTTTAACTCCCCACCAGTTTCTAACCAAAAATGCCTTATAAGAGAGCAAAGAGGATTCAAAACAAAACAAAACAAAAAAACAAAAAAAAAAGAGAGAGAGAGCAAAACAAGTCATCATTTAGTTAATTAGAGCACAAATTAGCAACGGTTCTCTTAATGATGGCCAAATGTTGATTGTTCCCCAAAGTCAAAGAAGTTGGTCTGTGAGTTTCCCTGGTTCCACAGGGTTAAACTGTGAAAATTAGCAAAGCAGTCTTTATGTGAAGGCCAGGATCAGAGAGAAACACCTTCCTTGTACTGCAGATTAAAGCATATAAACAAGGCAGTTTCAGCTAGGAAAATTCTAGACCAATCATGATTATGTTTCGACATACTGAAAAAAGACCACCTGAGTCATTTTTACTCATTTTTGCTAAATGGGAAAATTTAAATCATTAATGTTTACTGGGAGGATTAGAGTTTCCTTAGGACTCACAAATGTACACATACCTTGACAATTGGCTGCTAGAATGGTTGATATCTGTTATGAAAAATTGATTTCATTCAAAATATTTCCTGTACTATTTTTGCATGTTGAAAAGAAGCATTTTCCCCATTTTTCTCAGTTGACAATTAGTCAAGAGTAAGAACACATCGTCTGCATCAGATTTAGGGTTCTTTACTTATTAAATGCTTGTCATATTCTCGTAAACAATTCCCATTAGCTATGGGGAAAATATTATATAGTCTGAAATTGCAAACCTTTGTTAAGTGGTATATTGAAGTAATAGTTATTCTTCTGTTGATGAGCTCTAGAGACTAGCTGTTTAGTTGTCAATAAGTATATTTTTTTATAGATTCATTCATCAGATATTTATTGAGGTCAGCTTATACATCAGGTATTAATTAGGCAGTGAGAAGAGCACATATAAAGCAGTCACATTTGACATCTTTATAATGGCTTTTAAATAAAGGCCAGGATACTTCCTTAATGCCACTTTGAAGATCTGTGCTGATACTGCAGATTTTGACCATAACGTAATCATCGTGTTGAAATACCCGAAACACAGACAAGATTTTCAGACACAACTCATGCAGATCCTTGGAAGAAGAAACAGACCCAGTGTTGTTATCTCTAGAGTCACCCTGTTTTTCTGCAAGGAAGCACTCCCCAGGCCAGACAAGGGAAGAAGACATCTGTCTATCAGGTTTACAGTGGTTGCAAGTCAGAAGCAGATGTGTCCAAATTTGCATGCTTAAGTCCTGCAGAAGGCAGAGCTACATAGAAAAAGGCTTTCAAAACTCTGACAAGGTGTCTATTGATTATTTGGTTACATACAGCTATTTGCAGAGGAGGGTGGAAAAAAGCTATGCATTCTCAGAGCTCAAATGGAACTAGAAATATGTTAGACTTCTATATAATCAATGACAAGAGTTTGTTTATCAAGCAGCTACTAGCAGTAACCTATTAAAAAAATGACATTTTAACAGGATTTTCAATTGTAAAATTTCACTTTTTTAAAATACTAGAATAGGCAAAGCTATATAGGAGTTTAGGAATCATACTGGGACTTCTGAGGGCCAGGTAGAGTGTGTGATGTTTGTGTGTGTGTGTGTGTGTGTGTGTGTGTAAGTGAATTGATGTAAGGAGGAGTAAGTTGCATAGTAGCATACTGTAACTTTTCAAGGTTTTGAAATTTTGTTTTAATTGTGATGGTTATTTGGAGGAGTCTATTATATGAATGCAAGCTGTAAATTATGTACATTTTATTATATGCAAATTTTGCATTAATAGATTATTTTTAAATATAATAGGAATGAACAATTTTATAATTCATATGTCTGGCATTTGCTAATTAATTTAGTCATATTACTGCATTTAACCTTCATAACAACCTTATGAGTCAAATATTTTTTCTGATTTTACATATGAAAAAATTATTAAGTAATTGAAATTTAAATGGTTTTACTCATGAAGGCAATCAGATTCTATCACTACTTCTCTCCCCCTTTCCTACCTAGTTTTATGAGGATGTTTGAAGTTAATTATAAATTTTCGTGTTAAAGCCATTGAGAATACAATTTCATGTATTCTCATTCATAATACTAATTCTTGGTTTCATTGAAAAATCTAGAAAACAAATAGATTTTTTTCATATTACAATGCATAAAAATAAATAGAACAGAGTATATACACATTACAAAATTCTTTCACTTAGTACAGATTTTTGTTTATAAAATACTTTTTAATTGGCAAATTAATCAATTGGTCAACAAAAATTTCATTGATTTCTTGCTCATTGGTCATCTTTATTCAAATTTTACATCATATAAAAATAATTGATTCATTTATTCTTATTCTCTGTTTGCTCATTGCTTTCTATTTTTCTAAGTTTTTCTCTTTGTGAATTATAATCTTAGTTTATAATGTGAAATGTTTTACTTAAAAACAAAATCAATTATAGATTTTGTATAAATAGGATTTATTTGCTAAATTTATAAATAAAAATTATAGTTGAATATATGCCATGGACAATATTTACTTTGCTATTAAGAGAGCAAATAAGATAATGGATTAATACATTTTAGAAAATAGCATACACTCAGTCCTATGTTATATATGTACATCATTATTAAAAAAACCCAAATCCTTAATATATACATTTATGTTTATGTGTGTATATGTGTTTGTATATATATATTTTTTTTTTCCACATTTTTCAAGATTCCACTGAGGCATAACTAGCTGTCCACTACTGAGACAGGAAAACCACCCACCATTGTTATGGTAATATAGAACTGAAAAAACATCTAAAGCAAATGTGTTACTTTAGGGACAGAAAAAGCTAAAATGCAATTTGGTGCTAACTAATACTTTATAAAACAGTTCATATCAGCACCATATTTTTTTTATCAAATTCCAACGTTTTATCCAAATAATTTTATCATACAAATGGAGTGATTTTTCAAGTTTTCTTCTGTATACTCTGTTTACATAATTATCAGTAGACTGAAAACACACTGCAGTCACGTCGTAGTGAAATGCATAGAAATACACATCAGGATGTAACAATCTTAGGTTGTATCTTGACTCGGATCAGATTTAAGGCATTTTATAAACATATCCTCACTGGAGAGAATTTATAAACTGTTTATTTACTTCTTAGCCGGGTTAAAAAATTACAGCTTCCCAGAAGACATTTGCTTTCTTGCCTACCCAGACACACTTGCTGACCCTACTCCCTGCTTGTCCAAAGCCATTCCTCTGAAGACATGTATTTTGTATTTGTGAAAATTATTTTGAATGAAAATGACAAAATCAAATCACAGATATTTAACTTTCAAAAAGAAATTTTCTTAAAGATATGTAGTGGTTAGTATAACTGCAAAGAATATGGGTAAACCTAGGTATGTATAATGGATCTAGTGAAATACAAGATGTTCTTTGTATGCAATCCCATCTGCCCACCTCTACTCCCATTCTACTGAAGAACAACTGGCTTTATGCCATCAGTCTTCTCCATGTAATTGGCATGGCTACATGAAACTCTCAATCCAGAAGAAAAGAAATTCCCTCTCATCTTCCTTAAATTAAAAAAAAAACAAAACAAAACAAAAAAACAACCAAGCTCAGATGACCTACTTTTATTACATCATCTTTCTCCTTTCAGTTCTTGTGATTTAGTGGATGGTGTTTTACAATGAACTTTAGTCATCTGGTTAAACCCACTTTATTAGGCTATTGTAATGAGTATCTACAGCAGAACAATGTGATAAAGAAAAGAAAAAAGTTTGCTGAAATGGTGGTATATTATTAGTAAAAGCAGGAAACTATGATGGTTACACATAAATGACTGACTTTCCCAAATTCCATTAGATTATGTTATTTTTGATGGGATTTCATCAGCACAGTCTTATTCATTTTATTCAGGCTGGAGACTATTTCAGGTGTAGAGCGTTTGTTACAAAAGCTTGTAGCATTATATAAATTTGATACCATTTTTATAAAACTGGAAATAATTCAGCATTAATTTATTCAGAAAATGTAAAGAGATATAAAATTCACTATTAAGAATTGTTATTCATTTCCACAAACAATTTGCTGCATATCTTCCAACAAACTGGAAATGGAAATGCCACAACAATGAAAGCTATTTATTCCTGATTCTAACTATATCTTAATTTTATTCTTAAATTATAAAGAATATATAGTTAAGAAATTAAGGAACATGATTTTGATAAAGATGAAATTCATAGAGTTCTAAGTAATAAAGAATCTAATAAAATGCAAGAAATATTCTGTATTAATATAGAATCAACTGGCTAAATACTGTAATTGCAATCTTATAGATCTGTAGCACACAACTAGACAATAAAAATGCAGCCAGTTTCACAATTCATAAATATTAATATTATCAAATCTATAAAGTGCATTTATAGTTGTGAATATTTATCTCATTGCTCAGATAAATAAATTTTCACCACATTTTGTACTAGCATTCAAAATATAGGCAACATCATTACATTTAACAATGGATATGAAATATACTGGTGTAAAATACACATAAAGTTCAGTGACTAGCAGAACATAATAAAGATATTCTTGGTTTTCATTTGTTCATTGTATCTTTTTAGTCAAACTCAAACTGCGAATGTTTAAGATTTCCACAGATATACAGAAATAAGCACAATGCAGAGCTTTATCATTAGTTTTCTACAAAACTTTATGTCATCAAGTTCTAATATTATGAGAAGTGTCTCGGAATCACAAATTGGAAGACTAGCATGACAATAAGAAACTAAGAATATGAACACGTGAAATTCCACATATTTCCATAGATGTTGAAGGAGTAATATATATGGATAAAATAACGTTCATGAAAAATGCATGCACAGGTGTATTTGAAGAGGTAAAAAGCAGGGAATAATAATTTTAGAAACCAAAGTTTACAGAACCAATAAAAGAGTGTTTATGTGATTTATATTTCAATTTTTCACTAAGTAATGTGAAAACAAAAATGAATGCCTTATAATGACTCTAAGGTTGTAATTGCCTATCATTAGGAAAAATATTTAAGTATTGCACATAATAAAATACTACAAATAATGTTCAAGTAGTATAAGTGCAAGTGAGTGAGAAGAAAAGGGAGTGGAACCATGAGTCTTGGGGGTAGGGGAGTGATGGGAACAGGAAGCAACAGTATCAAACAGGAAGCAACAAGCTTAATTCTGCTGGAAGATGAGAGACTGAAATGACTCACCATCAACGATATTAATACATAGAGAAATACACTTGAACCCCTCTACATAATTGTGAAAAAAGTCAGTTACCTTTGAGGAACATGCTCAGAGATTAAACAAATCTCATTCTCATAGCCCATCAGGCTAAATAACAGCTTCATAAATTAAATGACACTTAGTGAGTAGAAAACTGAATGATAGTTTGTCATTCAATTGGCAGAATAAAAGGAGAACATAAGTGTTCACTGTACTCTCACAAAGAACCATGAATTGAAGCTAGTGATCTGGAGACAGAGATAATTAGCAAAAACCTGGAGTTTAGTATATTTGGTATGAGAAATAAGGAAAGCAGAGCTGAACATTGACATAATTAGGAACAGTTAGAGAGGTAGAGCCATGTCAAGGATACTTTTTATTTTGCTTTTTTTTTTTTTTGCATAAGTGATTCTATGGCATATTACTAATGATGTTAAAAATTTCAAGTAGGGGAAAGAAGCCAGTCTTAAAATTCCATGAATTTGAAAAATTGCTATATTGAAAACAAATATAATGTCAGACCATTTTATTTGATTCTCCAAGAAGATCATTAGAAGTGCTTAGACTCTCAAAAATAATTTAGTAAAGGAATTCTTTCTGAGAGAAAATTTTAAACTTTAGTTGGAGAAGTGTTGGTGAAGCTGGAAGAGAAAGTTCTAGTTAGGGAAGGGACATATTTTAGGAAACATTGAAATATTGCAAACAAATATTGATGGAGTTAAAAAGAAAGTGATAGACTCAGTCAGAAAAAGACAATGAAGTATACAGAATAGATAAAACATGTGTGGTGTTGGTGGTATAGTGGTGAGCATTACTGTTCTGCAGAATAGATAGAATTTGATATTGAATGCAATAGATCCTAATGCATCATAATTTACTCCAAAATATATTGACTTAAAACAACACATATGTGTTATCTCACAGTTGCTGTGATCAGAATCCAGACACAACTTTGCTGGAGCTGCTGCTTTTGGGACTCTCACATATTAGTTCTAAATGAAATAAATTAGGCTGTGGTCTCATCTGAAGGTTCAACTGGAAAGAAAACCTATTTCCAAATTAATTTCCCTGTTTGCTGGTTAAATTTAGTTGGAATGAGACCCTCATTTTCTCTCCACTATTGTTCATGTCACCCCCAGTTCCTTGTCACATGGACCTCTCCAGATGACAAGATGCTTCCTCAGAATGAATAGCAGAAATAATGCAAACAAAAAAGAGTTTGCTAACAAGACAGAAGTCACTGACTTGTATGTCCTAAACTTGGAAGTGATAGCTAATCACATTTTCCATATTTAATTTGTTGAAAGCAAGTTACTTGGTCCATTCTGCACTTAAGAGGAAGGAATTCGACAAGGGCATGAATAATAGAAGACATGAATCATTGTGAGCCATTTTAGAAGGCTGCCAGCTACATTATCTAATGATAGATACAAAAAAGAAATCTGCAGGGACTTTTTCCTTAGAGAGAGGACTGTTGACTAAAGCAGCAACTGCAAAGAATAAAAACACCATCCCCACCCAAACATCTTTATCTTGAAAGTGAATCAAAGTCTATTTCTTTCACAAGAAATACTGATTATTAGGCAGCTACCCTCTTAAATGACATGATGTACCACAACACTCCTGTATCCGTAGAATCCATAAGTGGACCTAGTAGATGATCTGTGTACTCAAGTCAGAATGGTTTTGGCTTAGACTGACTTGACATAGTCTGACTTGACTGTGTACTCAAGTTAGTTTGGCATAGTCTGACTTGACTGTTACTCAAGACAGAATAGTGTTTGCTATGTGTTTAACACACACAAAGCAAATGCAACCAGAAATAAACACAATTAGTAATTAGAAAATTTATTCCAAGAACAGCTTTTATTTTACTAAAAGCATTCTCAACAGAAAACATATTATTATTATTTTTTTTTTTGCTTTGTAACACAATACTCACTGTCATTCTCTATTTCTTCTTTTTCTCTTTTTAATGTTTTACACATGGTATGAGGAACCATGTGTTCCTGGTTAAGGGCTTATTGTTTGCTAAATTGTTGTGGCTTTCAAATTCTTTACACCCCTTTATCTTTTCACCCTCCCCACCTCTAAGTGTTATAAATACAAACATACATTTTTCAACTAATGGGATATAAGGTCCCTTGGGTGATCACACTCAAGGCAATTTCAAAGAATGCAAACATTTGTCTGCGCAATTTGGTATGTGCTTCAACTCTTTATTTCTAACTCCTGTCGGTTTAGGTGAGTTTAATGATTTAACCTTATCCTTTGAGAGGTATCATTATATACACTGTTATATTGCTATCTGAAAAACATAATTATTGATCACATCTTGAACAAAGTTTGAGTACTTTTCTTATTTAAAAAGATGCAAGTATGCTTTATGCCAATACTGTCAATGATAAAGTAAGTTTACATAAATTTAACTGATATTAAGTAAAAGATGAATACTGACTATGGGTATGTGCATGTGTATCTCAGTGTGGTCCAATTTGAGAATCACCATGGTAAATTGCAATGATAACTATTTGGGAAACCATATTATACTGCATCTTAAATGGTGCTGAATGTAAACTATTATTCAAGTATTAACTAACCTGAACTACAATTTCTTTTATATAGAAATGGTTATAAAACATTTGTCTTGAGGGCTTATGAGAGTTTCTTTTGCAACCATCCTAATGTGAGTAGGTTCCTCCTTGGTTCTAGCTGCTTAAAGAAGAATTTCAAAACCCTTCTATCGTATCCACAGGGTTTGTAATAGTGAACAGAGGAAAATACGCATCAGGGAAACAGTTTAATCTCCCTGAGCCCCCATCCTTGCAGCATGACATTATCCTTTTAGTCCTTCCTTTCTAGTCCCAGGTGTGCCCACTAACAAATGGCTATATCTATTGTGTTCAGTGTGTACAATCAGGGAGATGATGCTAAACCACAGTTGTTGATCCCAGATGCTAATGGCTGAAAAATGTGAAAAACCCTTATAATTCATTTACCCTGCAATTAAAAAAAAAAAAATCAGAGATCTATTCCCAAAGAGAAAATTCAAACTTAAAGTTCATAGCTGTTTGAGTAATTCTTCTGTTATAAAATGTTTAGAATGCAAAGAAATATGGTAAATATGATATATATGATGAGAAATATCATCAAGGCAAGAGGAGAGACTGCTTTACCCCGAATGATAAGAAAATTGGTGTTTGACAAAATGACCATGTGAATTCAGTAAACCAAGAGGATGATTAAGAAAATTAGAAGAGGTCTGAAATTCAAGTTGGACATCCCTTGCACAAGGTTTTTACAGGTAATTCAAGAGGCTGACAATTTAGTCTATGTATAATTGAGAGTAATCGAGAGCTTTTAGTAGGAAAGTGATGTGGCATAATTTATATTAAATAAAAGAAAGATTACTCTGGACGCTTTTCATGAAATAGATCCCATAGGAGTTAAAGATGGATTTTAGAATTTGGAGGTGATAGCGTTAGTTCAGGATAGAGATGAAAGGTTTTGAATGGGAAGGGCAAAGGAAATAGAAGGATGTGGAATAATTTATGATATAATTTTTGACATCAAGTCAATGGGACTTTTTTAATAGACTGAATATAAGAAAAAGAAAGAAAACTCTTACTCCTTGTCTTTTGAATTCATAGGGCATTGATAATGACATTTACTTGCATGGATGGTCTGATTTTAGGTAGAGTTTTTCCCAGCTTTAATTTTGATTATTCAATAGTAATAGTAAGTGTACAGTAACATACGTGATACTATATCTTCAAGGAAATAAAATTTGGGAGTGGTTGGGGTACAGAATGAATGAGATACTCTATGTAAAAGACTGGAAAATTATTGATATATTACCCACTTAATTAAATCCTGAAGTTACTGTGCTATTATTAATGTTGTCACTGGTATATAAAATATGAGAAGAGATGATAGGTTAATTAATATGATGAAATTCCAAATTCAGAATAATATTGTCATATTCCACTTGTACTAGCAATGTTATATAGCTATACTTCAGTTGTCAAACAAAAAGAGGCACTAACAACAGAACTTTAAAAAGGTATAAAGCAAATTAAGAGAAAAATGGAAAAGCATGCTATCTCTCAATGCAAGAAAATTTCATTAAATACATAGAAATTGGTTACTAAAATATTACTGAAAGGAGAAAAAAAGATGGATACAGAATTGATTTTAAGATGTGGCAATATGTAGATTGCTGAGAATCTCAATGATGCAATTTCAGTATGTTGACAATGAAAGACTAGTTTGGCCAAGAAGAGAAGAAATGGAAAGAAAAAGAAATAATGTGAACAGTCACTGCCTAAAAAGGGGAAGAAGATCAGAAAGTTAAAAAACTTTAAGGATATATACAGAAGTCTAATAAACAAGGACAGAGTTTGCTATTATTAGGTGACATGCAATTCAAATGTACTATGGTTATTTGGTTATTAAAATGAGGAAAGGAAAATATAATATAGAGCTTTATTTTATTTATTTATTTTTTGAGACTAGGTCTCACTATTGTTGCCTGTGGAACCACATTCTCATGCTGCACAGGGTACCAAGAACTCAAGCAATTCCAGGCTCAGTTTCCCAGGTAGCTGAGATTACAGGCGTGTGCCACCACACCCAGCTATTTTTTGGGGGGGACTAGGTCTCACTATGTTGCCCCAAGCAGGGCTCAAATCATGTTCCACAGCCTCAGTCGCTTCATAGGCTGATGTTTACAGGCACACACCACCATGCCTGGCTAATATTGAGCTTTAAGTTAGAAGAAACATACATATACAAACTCCAAGCACTGATGTTTCTAGAGAATGAGGGAAATAAATAATATCCACTCTGAAATGTTGTGGGTGGAAGTTATCATGGGTGAAGATACTTCTATTAATTCCTAAAATGAGAATAAGGTGAGAAAATAAAAAAATTTAGTGCTATGTAATATAGAAGACAAACTCTAGATGGACTACAGAAGAAGATAATTTTAGCCCACTTTTGTTGTCCTAGTTTAAAATAAGAATGAATAGGAAATTAAAGGCAGTCTCTGATATGACTGGGATTTAAGCTAGCAGAAACATCTTTCCTAGTTATTAAATAAGGGATTCACAGAAGTGCAATGTTACAATCCCTCAGTAATAATTAGTAGGAAACATTTTTACAGAGGTTCTTGGATGGAAAAAGCTCTCAGTGATTAGGTTTTTGCTTGTTCATTCTTAATATTACTTATTCATGCCATCTGTATGTTTTAAACTACATGACACATACTTGTTTGGTTGTTTGTTTTTTTTTTTTGAGTTCTTTATGTTTCTTTTTTGCAAAGGTTTTTCTTTGTAAATTTTCTCTTTGAGTCTGGTTTTATATGACATTCAGTTGCTGCACTGCTTTATTTCAGCTGATTTTGGTAGCTTTTTTGTTTGTTTTATAGGCATTCCCTTATAGATGAAACATTTCTCATTAAATAGCAAAAGCAAGCCTTCTGCATTGTTTCAGATTGAATTTTGTCTTCTCACAATTCACATCTTAAAATCCTAACCTTCTCAGCACTTCAAAAGGTGACTGTACACCTCACACTGTTGAGAATGACCTGGCTTAAGCTCACACACACTTAACACACACACACACACACACACACACACACACTTGACAACAACAACTATTGGATAAGGATGCAGGGAAAAAGAAATCCTATTATTCTGTTGTTAGGAAACCAGCCACAATGGATAACTTCCTTAGTTCTCCAGAATATCCTTAAAATGCTAAAAATGGATTTACCATGTAGTCCAGTGATTCCACTCCTGGAAATACACCCAAAGGACACAAAAACACTAATTTGAAGGGAAACCTGCAAACCTCTAGATATTGTGGCACTTTTTCATAATGCCTGGGATATGAAAGCAACATATTTTGAATGGATCAAGAAGAGGTGTCATGGATTGGGCATGGTGGCACATGCCTGTAAGCAGCAGCCTAAGAAGTCACAGTGGGTCTAGGGATAGTAGTTCGAGTGCCACCTGGGGCATGTAACAAGACTTTGTTCCAAAAATATATAACTGGACGTGGTGGTGCACGCCTGTAATCCCAGCTACCTGGGAAGCTGAGGCTGGGGATTGCTTTAGTCTATGGTACCCCAGGCAACATGAAACTGTGGTTCCACAGGAAAAAATAGTGAAACCTAGTCTCAAAAAAAAAAAAAAAAAGAAGAAGAGGAAGAAGAAGAAGAGGAGGAGGAGGAGGAGGAAGAAGAAGAGGAAGAAGAAGGAAGAAGGAGATATACTATATATACACAATGAAATGTGATTCAGTGTACAAAAAATATAAACTGGTGCCATTTGGAGCAATATAGATTGAGCTGGTAGTAGGGATTACATTTGTTGAAATAAGCCAGAAGGACAAAGGAAAAATACAGAATGGTCTCATTTATGGGCAATTATAGGGTAACTGAACAAACGATCAGGGGTTAAGACAAAACTTTCAGGCAAACCGTAGACATGAATCACACAGTAGGGCTGCAGGATGACTGGGAAAGGGTCTAAAGAGGGGAGGGGAGAGGACAAGGGATGATGGAAATGGCTGTGGGTGCCCTAGTTGTGATTGGATTATGGAGATTACACATGTGGGGAGAAAGAAAATATTGTAAGAAAATTAATGATGCTATAAGAAATTTGAAAAACTGAAAAAGAAATTAAAAATGTAAAAATTAAAAAAAATTGTAAAAATGAAAAAAAAAGTATGTGACTGCATTTGAAGATAGGAACCTTAATGCAATGATTAAGTTGAAATGAGATGAGACTATTTGTGTAGGCTCTGAGCCAATCTGAATGGTGACCTTACAATAAGAAGGCACTTAGACAGAAGTGACATTAGGGATGCAGGGATGCATGGCAGTGTATAGAAGACAGTATGTTGCCCAAAGAAGTTAGCCATCAGCAAGAAAAGGGATAGAGGCTTCTGGAGAAGCCAAATCTCTGGCACCTTGATTTGGACTTAATCTCCAAAGCTGTGAGAGAGTGATTATGACTGCAGTTTAATTTCCTCAGTCTGTGATATTTTGTTATGGCAGTCTTACCTGACTAATATACTTCAAATACAAGCATGTTAATATCATGAAAGTCTCTTTGTTGTGTAATTTAAATGATTTTATATCCTTTCATCAGAAGTGGGTCTATATATTTTCACTTCTAAGGATTTTCATTTTTTTCATTATAAATTATTCTGTGATATATGAGTGATTTTGAGTAACATTTTTATATTTTTCAAATGTAGAATATTTCACATATTTTACTTTTAATTTATAATTGATGTGCAGTGTAGTATGATGAATATATTTTACATGATCTTGATTCTTTTAAATGTGCTGAGACTTGTTACCCAAGTTCCAGCAACTTTTCTATGCTACATGTATGTGCTGAAAAATATAGTATTCCCTGTGATTGGAACACAGTTTTTCATAAATCCATTAAATGAGTATTTCTTACATATTTTGAAAAATATTTAATCTCAGTTCCTTTGTGCCACATCAATTTTTTTTTTAATAAAATGCAGTTGTTTGGGGGATGGAAAATAGATGACGCATTCATTGTAATGTGAAAAACGATAATGCATGTCATCAATAGATTTGCATTTTAAGCTTAAATAAATTATTGAAAAATAATGATTAGCATTATGCATAATCACAATCATGAAAATGAAAAAAATACTTCCTTTATCTGTGTAGCTACATGATATATTTTCTTGACAAGTCAATATCTGCTATTAGGATATCATTACAGAAATAATGAGTGACATTTGGCAAAAACCACAACCTAATCTGATTTAATTCTGGCAAAATTTTATGCAGAACACAAATGTTATTTCATATTTCCTAATGTTTTAAACATTGATATACAGAATCCAATAATGAAAATAAGAACAGATGTTAATAAAATATTGTATTAAATATTAGTTGTTACTTTTGCTCATTATTTAAATAACTGATATAACTAATACTAAGTAGAATCATTTTGCACATTCTACATAAGAATATATTTGGAGAAGTTTTGTTCACAATTTGATTATAAAAATATTAGCATGTCATTTATGTAAATTAATACAATACAAAAAAAAGTGAATTCAAACAGGTGAACATTACCTGTCATTTCATGAGACTTATACAATCTTGGCATCTAAAACAGAGACTCCATGAGAAAGGAAGAAGGGATATGTACATCACATTCATTACATCACATATCCAAACAAAATCTGGAAAAACAAATACATGCACTCATGTACACATACATGCATAATGAAATAATACTAAACATGTGTATGGTATACACATAAAAATGTTCTGTACCTTTTGTTCTTCATGATATTTATTGCTATGTAACATACTACTTATTGAGTTTAATTTATTATTTTATTTTTCTCTATTTATATAATGTGAGCTCTGTTAAAGCATGTTATTTTCTTCACTATGCCCCTTACTTACACCAGGACCACAGTTAATAGCTTGTTAAAAAGTACTGTCAATAATAAGGCAATAAGTGCATTGATTAAGATACATTAATCCCAAAAATGATTTTAAATTAACTTTTGAATGATTACAATTACATTTACCAAATTAAGTTACTAAAGAGAAAAAAGTGTGTGTGTGATAGAAAGCCTATTTTTGAGGAGACATGATGTGATATTTTTGACTCATGTTGTGTTGTAAACCAATACACCTTAATCCAATCAATCTATTTATCGATATATCAGTCCACTAACAGATATTCTACATACGTTTGCTTTCAGAAAAGGAAAATGGGATACTTATGTGATCAGATAAAGGTTATCAAGCAAAGTCTAAACATTTTTCATATTAGGAATAAATAATGTTTGCTTGCTATCTATTTTTATTCAAAAATATTTTCATTCTAAATATTGCGGGAAGTATTATTATCTGCACAATAAAACAATAAGGACCTTCACATAGCTTTGTTTAGAATTAGGTACAGAGTTTATGAATTTTCCATACTAACACTACAAATAAGAAAACTAATCACAGAAATTACCTCTAGCCAAATGAATAAACTTTCATAGGAAAGTATGAAAAAATATACAGAACACATTATTAGTTGTTATAAAAGAATATTTATCTGTATGTATTTTGATAAGTGCATGTGTATATTTACTAGATACCATGATTATTGAAAGGAAGAAAATGAGACCAAAAAAAAAAAAAATCCTACCAAATCAATGTAAGGAGTCTATGACATTTCAGTACATATTACAATGGAGTTCTTCTGTGACTTGGAATAAGTCAATCCCAGCACACACGTGGAGCCAATGCATCTACATTCAAATAAAGGTGATAGATGGAATTCAATAGTCCACCTTGAAAACATCTCATGTATCCATGACAAAACAGCCGTGTTGCTCATGCATTAAGCGGCCATCCAATTAAAGAGAAAAGGGAATCCAGAAATTTCGAGATAGCACTAGTGTCTGGAAACAGTGGCGATAAACACCTCCATTCCTAGTGACCGGATAAGGAAGTTTTATGAGACTAAATTACAGTGTAGATTATTCCAACAGCAACAGAAATCTACGGTTGCAGTTAACTTCAGAGAGAGTTTGTGGCAAAGCAGCAATGCACTCAGTGCCTTATCCTTTTTCATCTCTGGATTTACCTTTGGATTTAACTATTTTGAGTCCCACTTTAAAAGTTAGAACACTCTTCACTGTTAGAGAATTTAGGACTGCCAGCATTCGGATCTAAATATTCCTCTGCTTTCGCAAACCCATGAAATCTCCTGCATGGTTTTAATGTTTGTTTCTTGAGAAATATTAACAAAAATCAAACCAACCAAATATATAATATGAGGCCCTTTCAAAATGAAAACAAACTACAACCATGTGTATAGGGTTTCAATTAAATACAAACACCAATGAATCATTAATTTAAACAACATGGAAAACACATGAGAGACGAGCTATTTTTATTAAAAATACTATGTTAGACAGATTGCATAAACACCTAACCTGCATTAAAATGAAATTTAATAATATTTCCTTACTATCCTCATTTAATTAGTTGTGTTTATTTTAAGTAGAGGCCTAGCATCCAAAAATATATAGTCTATGATAGCGAAACTCACAAAGAGAAACTAATATGAAAACAACTAAAAAAATAATATTTTATTGCTACGGAAAATTGGCTGAATTTGAACTTTTTATCTTTATAAGCAAACTTTACTTGGAGAAACTTTATAAGCGTGTTTGTCGTGAGGGACTTTTCCTAGCAAAGCCTGGAAAATGTTACTTATTATTAGCTCAAGCTATTGTATTTACCTGTTATCCTTCTAACACTGCCAGGATAAAGAGTCTGTCAGTGTTTCCATTTCACTTAGGAATCAGCCACGACATTTTGCTCTGGGCTAAAACAGAGCATGTGAGTCTAAAGTCATTTTTATTTTGCCTTAAATAAATTTTGAAATACTTTTCAGCTAAGCCATTTTAGTCAGAATAGAACATAAATAAGTGTAACTGACTCCAGATGCTTTTGGTGCCCACTGAGAAGCAACAGAAATGACACATGTTCTCTTTAAAAGTAAAAAAAATAAATCTGAAAGCAAAGCTCAATGTAGTCCCTTCCCTCCATACAAACCATGTGTCTTAATTTGAATTTGTGCTTGCTTTTAAGGTATTCTAAAACTACATGAAAATCAGTGTCCATGGTGTATTTTTAGTCTCTCCTACACCTTAAATCTTTTCCTATGGCACCTAGTTAGCTGCAAATTGTTGTGCAACTCATATATCAATCATTCTTGAATGAAGTATTCTATGTACATCAAATTGAAAGACCCTAAAGTCATCTGGTCAAACAAATCTGGTAAAGTTCATTTCCATCCTCCACACTTTCAAGTAGATCATGTAACCGTTGCAGTGTTGACACAGCCTTGAAAAAAGGCACCCAACAGGTTGGCAGGATAAAAGCTTTCCTGTTTATCTGAAAACGTGCCTCTGTGGGGTGTGCAGTGGCCATCACGTTGGCAGTTCTTACTGGGTGCATAAACATTTCCTTTTCCAAATACACTCGGTAAAATGGAAAAAGTGAGCAAGACCACCAGCAGACATCAGATTCACCTTGAAAGGTTCTAGACATAACTGAGACAGTGGGTTCAGGTGTCAGCCAGCAGTCATTTGTACATTTTGTGGGTTCGGTGGCTATCCTCTTCACTCTGCTGCCCTTCTAAGCATCGGACTGTCTCAGCGTTTAGTAGTTGTGTATACACAGATGTGCTCCCCCATATTTCATCATTTTAGGGGTACAGGGTTAGCAGGAGTCTGAAGTTTGCTAGGAACATCTATCTTCAGTCTCCTGTTCATATTTCATCAAAGTCACAGAGCAAAACAAGCTGACATTATTGGATCTGTAGAATACTGGAAAACATGGTTCTGGAATTAAGGAATTTGAGTTACAAAGCAAGCTGTAATGGGGAAAGAGAGGATAAAGAGTTATTTTAAAACATAGGCATTAAAACTATTGAATTTGAGGCTAGATAATAACAACACATTCACCCTCCTCTTTCTTAAGTAGGTTCCACAGTCTCCTTAACTCTGTGTCTGTGAAATGTAAATAATAAAAGATTTTACTTCCCTTAAAGAATTGTGAGCACAAGTAAAGTGTTGTCACTGAAATACATTTGTATTTATATGCAAGATTATCACAAGTATATTTTATCTATCAGAAAGTAGCATTAATAAACTAATAGATACGGAGATCACTTGTCACATTGCTAAATCTGAATTGATAATGCAGTATAAAAAAGCAACTAAGCACAAGTATTGTCTCCATCATGATGTCCTTGTATGATCCTAGGAGATATACAATCTTCATGAGTTTCAAATTCCCCACCTGGAAAAATGGGTACTACCACTTAATACAATAGGAATGTTTGAAAAATTGTCTAAATATTGCTCAGATAATTTGAAAAAATGATGCTAATAATGGCATGACTCATATATCGTCATTAATAATAACACATTTATCAGTTGGGGTCAGTTGTCTGAAGTCTAACCAAAAAAACAGCTGTTTTTTCACATGATAAGGAGCCCAGTCATAGGTACATCAAAGATACCAGGGTCATTCCCCGATGTTTTGTTTTGTTTTTGTAGCAAAACTGTTTTATCTTTCTGTCCTGCCATCTTGGCCAATGACTTTCACTCTCCTCATCACAGGAAGCTTCTTCCATCTTCATATATCCCATCTATATTTAGGAAAAAAAAAGAAGAAGAAAACAATGGAAACATTGCTGCCAACTGAATGAGTTTTTTCATTGTCCCAGAAACAGTTTGTTAGATAAATATATGGAATGCTTTGGTTTACATCCCATTGGCTAGAAATAAATCAGCTGGATATTCCCAGCTTCTAGACAGTCTTTGAAAGAGTGGATATTTCAATAGGGTATATTACTTCAAAGAATAAAATTATGGTTCTTCTATAAAAGAATTTAAAGAGGATGGTTACTAAGCAGACTTCATCAACCCCATGCTTAGAAATTAGGGAAATGCTTTTGTTATGTTGAATTTTCAGCCTGTATACCTCAGGTTTCCAAAATAGATTATAGATTCTCTGAAGACAGGTTCCAGTTTATCTTCTCTGGAATGAATTACAGTATGCTACACAGGTTAATATATGCTCTAGAAACAAAATAATATTTTAATAGTTTGTTTCATGATAGGATTTCTATCCATATAACCCTTAGTGAATCATCTAACTTCAAAACTGTTTGTTTTATTTCTGTTCCCTCAACTCCATGAAAATCCACTATAGGTTGTTAAACTATTCGCAGGGAATCCCTTAAAGACCAGGCAAGATGCTTGTATTTTATCGGAAACCTCTGTACGGAAAGATTTTGTGACTGAATAATTCTCCAAACAGGAAATGGTATTTCAGTGGCACTTCTATAACTATAGACCCTATATGCACTGAAGTACTTCTTTACAGTTCCCCAAAGTGTAATTATTGTAGATTTATTCTTGGCCTTTATGAATGTCTAAGAGAACATAGCTCTATTAAACTTCTTTCCTAGCCACAGAACTTCAGCCCAGTGGACTAGAAAAATACCTGACCCACCATATTATTTATTGAGCATGGTCTTTTTTCTATGCTGTTTTTCTATGTCACTTCTATGACTTGTGACATTTATATAATATACAAGTTATAAGTGATAAAATATATGTTTATGATGTGCCTTCTGATTGTTCAAAACCCAAGGAATTAGAAAGTATTGGGGAAAGATTTTTTTAATTGAGTTGCTTACAGATAATATATTCCTCAATTATGAATCTGCATAGTATTATCAGGACATGACTGTATAATTTATGTCTAGTGAATGATTACGTTATATCTAAAGTATTCCTCTTTTTGTCATCATCAAGTGACACTTGTAAACTCAGCTTTTAAAAAGGGGCTAAGAACTAAATATTTTCTCTTGAATATTTTAGAAAAGAAATCTATTTTATGAGTTTGCATTTTCAGTCTTTTCCTATAAAAGCCTACAGCATGGGAAATTATTTGAACTAATATTTTCAGCATGCTATTTTTTGCATTAAGTGGGAAGAAGTTTCCAATTGTTACACACACACACACAAACACACACACACACACACACACACACAAAGAGGATATATTCTATAGTCAGGCAGGTCCTGGTGTTTTTCTTCAGATGAGGCTAACCTCACATCTTTAACACAATTCTTTAAATGTAAAGATTATACATCTACCCAATCCATTAAGACTTTAGATTTCAAACTTGTTTAACATTGATTTCCAACCTTAGAAAAATATATTCATGAGGCATATGTAGTGCCTTGAGATATTATGCACCCAGACTGATTAAACAGGTTCACAGAATGAGATGATTGAAGGAAAGAAATTATAATTACAGATTATCATGCTTTTAAACCAACTTTGGAGGTTACTGTGCAGATTAATTTATTTAGCTTCCTATCTTTCCCCAAACTATCATTTAACACTCTTTCCAAATAATTTAACAGTGTATTTCCATGCAGTCTTTTTTATAATTATATCCCATTCATGCAGATTTCATTGGAATGTCAGGTGACTGTAGGATTTACATCTCCACCCCAAGCATCACATTTGAATCACATTCATAAATGCCCTAAAGTTTATTTTCAAATTCTAAATTGTCTTCATCTCACTTGACTGTCAAAATAGCACACCTGATCAAGACAAATACACAGATTCATGTTTCTTCTCATCATCTCTTCTACCCAACCTGTTAGCAAGGTTTACTCTTTCTAGTAAATATAGCTTGAATCCATCTACTCCTGTTGATTTCATTGCCTCCTCATAGATCAATACAACATTAGACTCTATTGGGTCCTGTGATAGTCTCAAAAGTGACTCCTTTCTTTAGACTTAATCCTCTTTAATTCATTCCTTGCACGAAAGCCATAATCTCCAAAATCTTCTCACTATTTTAATGCTCTCTTGTATCCATTCTCTACAAAGCAGCCAAATAATCTTTGAAAAACACGAATCATTTAGAGAGTGTCTACCTGTACATCTGTATCATATACAGTGTTGTAAAATAGGATTACTTCAATAAAGCAAAATACAATTAAAAAGTACAATTCCTGGATTCTAAAGAAATTAACAGATTAATGACCAAAAAGTTAAAAGCCAAAAACATAAATCAAAAGGAACTCACAAGTCTAATAGTGGACTGACTATATATATATATATATATATATATATATATATGTATATATATGTATATATATGTATGTATATATATGTATATATATGTATATATATATACATATATACAATACATATATATAATAAATTTATGGAGAGTATTAAGCTGATTCTGAAAGCATTATAGAATATTTAAATTTCCCACTAATGAAAGGACAGATTTGGAGAATTTACAATCTTGAATTCTAAACCTATTACAAAACTAAATTTATAAATACATTATAGACCAGTTGGCAAATTAAATGGAGCAGAAAACTAAGATAGAGATTTAATATTATATAGTCATTTGGTTTCCTTATATTTCTCTCCTTGTACTATCTACCTTTTCCTCTAGTGTTTTACAATTTTGTATGTAGACAAGTGTTCTTTCTTATTCATCATATTCATGATAGTGAGTCAGTCTTTCCATTAGTTCTGGAAAGTG
This sequence comes from Uropsilus gracilis, assembly GCA_004024945.1. Lineage (NCBI taxonomy): Eukaryota > Metazoa > Chordata > Mammalia > Eulipotyphla > Talpidae > Uropsilus > Uropsilus gracilis. Next base: position 44,772 of record PVHY01000942.1, read on the forward strand.
ATGTGCCATTTTGTCTTAGAAACTAATTCATCACTCATTTTTTTTTCATATTTTCTTTCTTTGAATTCCCATTCAATGTATATACATGAAAAGTTACATTAAACAGCTGGTTAATATAGGCCTGCCTGAGAAGAATCTTTTTGTCCCCATGCTATTATACAAGCAAAAGTATCAAAATGGTAGTGAATGCAGTGATACTGCATCCACAGTGTGAATGTCTAACATTGATGTGCAGGTCAGGATCTGTATGACTAGAATCACATATGAGGTTAACAGAGATTGGTGGTTGTTTTATGACTCCCAAGAAACTGGGTAGCTTTGGTTTTTCCGATTAGGTAAAGATGCCTGCACCTGCCTCATATATTTCTAAAAAGTAAAATAAATATGGTACTACATAAAAAAAAAATTGAGGAGGGATTTCTAATTGCCACTTTTAAGTTGAAAACGTAGTTATGCTTTTGAAGTATATTTTAGAATTGTTATTCTGTTCTAAACTTCTAAAATTTTTTCTCATATTTGTCTATTCTTTATTATTCTGGTGCATTGTAAATGAATTCTTCACTCATCTATTTTCCTATTTTCAAATTTCTCTCCAACTGAATCTAATATTAATCCCTTCACCAAGGTAGTTTTCTTTTTCATATTCATCATTCATCATTTTCATTTTTAAAAATCTTTTAATCCTTTTATAAATCTGCTTGGTTATTCTTATAGTTAATCATTGGTTTTTAATCATTGACACACAAAATTGTAGCATACGTTCAGTTTTGGTTTTGCATTTATTTTCTTAGAAGACCCTGTCATTATTATCTGAAGTTGTTTTATCATCATTTAGATTATGTTGGACCCAAGTTTTAACTTCCAGGACTGAAATCTGTAATTCTGTCTTTCCTGTTTGTTCAACATACAAAATCAATTGAAGGTCAGATAAATCAGGGGTGGACTTGATGCTAGGGAAACCTGAGATTTATCTTATACATTATGAGTTTAGCCATGAAGAAAAATGTATAATATTGGATCATATTATTGACTGTGTACAGCCTCAAAAACTACTTCACTCATTTCCTGAAGGAAACAAAACTCACCACCTGATATTGCTTATTCATTGCGTTTGTAGCCTCACACCATTGAAATATAACTCATGTAAAATAAAACCTTCTAGGTTCTCTATTATTGTGCTGTGCAGCTTAAAGACTTAAGTACTAAAGATGATGGAATTTACCCATATGGTTCACCTATATTTTAGCAAAGTTTTGACTAGGCAGACATTAGAATTTATTGAGACCAAGCTTTTCAGAATCGTTCCTAAATTATTGTCTTTAACTGGGTGCATAGCACCTAACTCAATCTTTCCATTCTACTAGTGGATGAACTACATTTTGCATTTTACTCTAATTGCAATTAAAGCATACATATGTCTCTTTTGATTTTCACTTAACAGTTCTGAATTGAGTGAATCTACTTAACTGATTCTATCCTAGTATAAATGGAAAATCCACATTTGATTGTTATTACACTCACTAAATATTGAAATTCAGAGCCCATTTTTAAGGTTTACAGAATGGAGAATGCATTTTACCCATGAGTGTCAATATTGTAAATAACATTGAAATATCCAGATTGTACTATACTGCCTCATTAAAATACCACACTAATAAATATGATTTATTGACAATAATGTAGAAAATAATCATTTTCTTATAAAACTTAAGTGAAAACGTTAGACTTGAAATGACATTCATTAAGCACCCACCCTGTGCCAGGCAGTATACTTCTCTTTAGGGAATCCCAATATTGAAAATATTCCGCGTTGTCTTCCATTATTGGGAAAATGTCATATTTGCATTAAGTATACTCTATTGCAAATTTAATAATAGATCATGGTTAAATTAGTTTTAAATAATAGAGTATTGAAATTGATAGCAATCTTCAGAGAAACAACTTGTTTCTCAATAAGATGATTTGATATTGCATTTAATTTCCATGTATTTCTTTTTAAAATTTTCTGACCACCCTCTTTCATTTTTGTAGGTAAAATAGCCCCTAGGTTGATGAAACATTATGTTGAATACAAGAGAGTAACTGTGCTGAAGAATTGATATTTAAATGATAATATGTTTATCTTTAATGTCATTATCTATCTTAAAAATCTTTGTCAATTCTTTAAACTATTTTGCAGAAGATTTTTCTATTCTAATAAATGTAATATGACCATGGTTTATAATGTTAAGTATAAATGCAAAGACATACATGCACACTTAACATATCAAACAATAGTATCTCCTCCTATTTATTAATATTGTACTAATATACCTTTAAGTGTTGATGTTGATATGGACTGAAAGTCTCAAGGTGAAGATTTTCTACTATTGCTATACATTGAGACACAAGAATACATGCAATCTATATAATTCGTAGGCAAAGTTGTGGAAAATGTCAGAATTCTCCAATGTAGTGAAAATATTGCATTTGCTATAAATATATCTAGGTTCATTTGTTATAGGGGTTAGTTGGACATTTTTACTTTGTTGTTTTACTTTTTTTCTTTATCCTTCCTCTCTCCCTCCCCATGTTTCTTTTTCTTTGCAATTAGCAGTCCCTGCCAATAATTGGTTTCTTCACAACTAAATACAAAGTAACTGTATTATCTCACACATGGCAGTTTTTATTAGACTGCATGCACATACATTAGTGAAGAAAGTATTTGCCTAACAAGGAAACAAATGTAGAGTATTTAAATCAGGAGTAGACTAGGTTAATCAGGTGATATAAGAGCTCATAAGTCAATAGAGGTTGATGTGATAACAACAGAAATATATCACTATCCCTTGGAAAGGGAAGGGGTGGAATGTGTAACAAAAAGAGAAATTGTTGGCAGAACTGGAAGCTAAGGTCATACTTTGACTTATCCATCTAAACCTGGGAGTTTTGAGGACCACACTTCTTATTCCCTACCTCCATCATCTATCCTACCTCCTGTCTTCTGCAGTTGAAAGAATATCAGTCTGTTGGGATAAATAAGAATAAACATTACTGAGACTAGAAATTTTAATTCCTTCACAGTGAATTCATGCTGCTGCACATAGTCTACTTCCCGATGCCTCCACAGTCCTATTCAGAAAAAGGATGAAGAAACATTTTTGTTTGAGATAAATGTTTGGATGCAGAAAGTTTTCATTTTACCCTTTTTAATTTTCAGAAAACAATAGAGACTTTAACAAGCAACAATCCTTTACATCTCTAATTTCTATTCCGACTTGTTCTCTCGTCATTTGAAGCACTGGCATTTAAATGCATTTTCTAGAAATGTCTGATTCATGAGATGCTAAACATGTTCACTCTCACCTAGCAATTTAGCACAAAAACAGATCTAATCTACTTTTGAAAAACATAAAATTGCCTTTTAAAATATTCATGTTTGTGCTGCACTTTCCTAAATTAAACCCACATTGGTTAATTTGAGAGTGTGGCATGACTTAACTCTCTCTTAATTAAAAAATATATTTTAGTTCATAAAAATATGAAGTTTCCTAAATTTCAATTTACATATGTTAATCAATGTTTTCAGGAACAACATTTGGCACTTATGGAAAGCTTTACTGCTGAAAAGAGCTTGGAATAACCCTTAATGAAGAAGAGGGAAATTTTCAAGTCTCTCAAATCATTTTGTTAACATTGAAATCATGTACTTGTCATCACATGAAAAGTAATGGAAATACATAGATAAATTAAGCATTAAAATTCAGCTGGAAAGTTTGGTCTTTCTCTAAAAAAAAGATTGCATTCGAAATGATATATTTATTGAAATATTTTTTCAAAAGTTAAATGTTGATTTATCTTATCTAGATTAGTGATATATGCAAAGTAATATATACAGCATATATGGGTAGATATGTGGAAAGTCTGACGTGTATATATTACTTATGTCTGTTTCAGGGTATGATAGAAAATATTTTACCAATCGAAGTAGGAATTTTTATCTAACACAGAGTCCTTAGCCATTATGAAAGTGTCATTGGCTGATCTACGTCATAAATTTAGACAAAATGTTACAGAACTATAAAGGCAAAACAGTTGAAATTTTGATTTGGGAACTTACTTGGTTTGATGCATTAAATATCTCTGTGTAGAAAAATATCATAGAGATATTATCACTTATAACAGATAATTTCTGGATAATTTTATATGTTTTAAGTAGATAAGGAGGCATGTTATCTTTCATTTATATCAATTAATCTATTTAAGTGGCAAGTGTTTCCTTATCAAGTGTGGAGAGGCTGAATTTACTATTAGTTGTAATTAGCTTACAAAGAAAATATTATGTTAAAACACACACGCACGCACACACAATGAAAAGCTGTCTTATCCATGTTTTAGATACTATATTGTATCTAAATCATTTGTCAATTCATTTGAGGTTTGGATATTACAGCAGTAAGCTATTGTCTACACCTTTGCCATTTTGTTCAGAGTCCCAATTTATGAGGATGTTAAAGATACTAAAAAAGTTCAGATTAAATAAAGCATAAAAATGAAGAAAAGGTAAACATTATTATGGAAGCAGTCAGGAAAGTGAGAATTAAAACTCTGGGTGGTCTCTTAGAGCCACTCTAATATTTTCAATACAGAGGACCACACAGAGGATGAGAAAAACTGATGTATTTTATTATATTACTAACAATTCTTTCTTTTCTGCAAAGTTTTTTCAGTTGTTAAATTTTCATTGCTTTGTATGTGTGTGTATCTTAGAACTCCTAGTTCAGGAAGTTACTGAGATTCTTCACAAAATAAATAAAAACATTAAAAGAAACAAAACATTATTGGAAAAGTTGAGATTAATGTCATGTATCACTCTTCTTCCTAAATTTCTAATTTTGTTAGGTAACCAACTTTAATATTCTTTCATTCTCTCTCTCTCTCTCTCTCTCTCTCTCTCTTTAGATACTATATTTAGAAACTATACTCTAAACTGTCTTTTTTATAATTTTTGTTCTATTTATTATTTTAACTTGTGTGCATATTTTACAGTCCATAGCCTCTTGAAAGCTAATTTAATAAAGTATATTTGCCAGTGATCACTAGTTTGCTTTTCTCTAACACAATTCAAAAGTTATTGACAACATATACTCATTTCTCAGTAAGATGATACTTAGGTACCTTTCTAGAGGTTCTTCCATCATTCCCTTGTTAGCAAATGTAAACACAACAGAGCCCCACTTACTTCTCTATATTTGCTCCGGAAAATTTCTTGCTCTGAAATAACTAGCATGGCTTTGACATTGTGTTACACAGCCAAATATTTTATAATGTAAAATTTGATTTTTCACATAACATAGCTAACTTAGTTCTTACAGTACATTTATATAAAATAATAGTATGACTGTAATTATTTTTCATCTTAGACATGAGAAATTATGGGCTTTACAGGACACTGTAGATTGCAAAAGGTTTACCTATGGATAGCAAAATATCCATTTGTAATTCTTTGCAGAGCTTGGAAATTTTGTGATCCAAGTCAGGTGCCTGCTTATTCTTGTGTAAAATATATACACAAATCCCTGCAACTGGTAGAATAACTCAGGGATCACAATATCTCTTAAATTGTCCCCTTCCACTAAATGTTTAATGTAAATACCTATATTTTTTATGCCACTTCACAAATGAATATGAGGTGAAAGAAATAATAACAAAAATCTCTAACTAGAATCATACAATCCATTGACAATTAAAAACAAAGTTAAATATATTTGTTTATTTATTCAAGTTTTACCTTTTTCAAATCACAGAAGTCAGTAAACTGCTTTTCAGGGATTTTTTTTTTTCTTTTTCTTTATGACCACCTGCTTTGGTCTACTCTGCAGTATTTGACATACACATTTTCCCTTAGTTATTACCCTATGATCAGAAAGGTAGTTAATGGAATCTGGCAGTGGCAGCCTAGGGCCTGTTTCTCATCTGGATCATGCTAGATGGGAGACTCTTATTTATCCTGATGAATTAACAATGGAAGTCCAGGGACTTATTCAATTGTCTGCTCTTGACAGACATTGTGAATATTATCCCCCACCCCAAATTGTTTCCCCAAGTGATGGTACAGAGTGTGGCTTTGTAAAAGACACATATTCACTCTCCCTCTACTTCAATTTTTGTTACAGTTCATAGTAGGAAAATGATATTGTAATCTTCCCCCTTCCACACTTCAAGTGATGCTTTGAGAATGAAGTGCTTTACCAAAACACAATTCTTGTCACATGGATGGGATTCCAATCTACACAGAATTAGAAGAAGAGCCAGGTTACAGGATGACTCTGCTCTGGACATTTGTTATTGCAGTCTTCATAAATTATGAGTGAGGAAAGTTTCTTGACCGAATAGCTGCTCTTGCAATTTTAACTTGTTTCTTTAATGTCTCTCAATGATCTCTAAGTACACAATGGCTCTGTGCTGATAGCGACTGAAGACACTAACTCAAGTCTGGGGCAGGGGGAAGCAGGGGGAGGTGGTATGTTCAAAAGAGATAGTACACTAAGAGCTGATGGTATTTGATTCCCAGCACATAGTTTATACAGCAGAAACATTATGCACTGTAGAGTGATATGATAACAAAGCAATAAATGCAGATTGTATTTTCTTTACAGATCCCTTTGATCTTAATCTCACTGAGTTAGTATGCCATCACAGAAAGTGCCTCAAACCTGAAAAAGTGAGAGAATGAGCTGAGAGCTCATAAAAATTTATCCAAAAGCCAGGGTCTTATTTTAACCTGTTCTTTCAAAGTATCCATTGATTCTATATTGTGTTTCTTTGCAGAGAAAATAAAAATAAAGAAAAAGAAAAATTTCATATCCAAAGTTTCATAACAACATGGACTGAACTACCCTGGAATAAAAATTGAACAGGTCTATAATCCAGTGTTGTGAAAAGTCTAGTAATATATCTAAGTTTCAAAATTATGTCTACTAATCCATCAACATTTATTAGGGAAGCAAAGGTGTGTGGAGTGGCACATTATGATGAAGGCAGTGTGTAACTGCTACTCTATGTGCCAGAAGTTGTCTGGGCACCCAAATTAACTTTCTGCTAACAAGACTGAGCCTCATTATGTCTTCTCTGACATCAACTTTGGGAATTTTCTCTTTTTCAAGTGACTTAATATCATTTTCTTCTCTGCTATCTAAAATTTCCCAGGAGTTCAGATAAATTTAGTTTTCTCACCTTTACTTCACAATCTTCTAAAGATATTTCTCTAATGTAGTGGAACCTGGGAAGGTACTGTTCAAGCCTCCATCTCCCAAACTATCACTGTTACCAACAATACCAAGAAGAGGAATACCACTGCCATCACATCACCATTGTCATCACCATTATTGTCACCATCAGTAACAGCATCCTCAGCATCGCTGCCACCATCACAATTTCCATCATTACCACCCTGACCATCAAGATCTTTGTATTGTATCCATATGTACCCATCCAAACAAAGATAGAGTAAGTTATGCAAAACGTGCAACAACAAGTGCTAAGGAGGATGTGGAGAGAAAAGGAACACTCTTTAACTGCTGGTGGGAATATAAACTGGTCCAATCACTATGGAAAGCTGTGTGGAGGATCCTCAAATTAATGAAAATGGAACAACCATTTGACCCAGCAATTGCTCTCATGGGAATCTACCCAAAAGAGACCTCAATATGGGTACAAAGGGACACCTGTGCTCGGATTTTTACTGCAGCACTATTTATAATTGCAAAGATTTGGAAGCAACCTAAATGCCCCAAGACAGATGACTGGATGAAAAAAAAATGTGGTATGTATACACAATGGAATATTACTCATCAATTAAAAATGATAAATTTGATGATTTTATGACAATATGGATTGACTTAGAAGAAATCATATGAGTAGAAACAAGTCAAAAAGAAAAAAAAACAGAAATCAAATGGTTTCACTAACATATGGGATTTAGGGAAAAATAAACAAAAGCCGTGAGGAAAAGTCAAAACAAGCTAAGCACCAAACTGAAGCATACAACGTCGGCCAGGGAGGAAAGGAGGGGAATTGTGGGGAGGTTGCGGGGGGGGGGGGGGGTGTGAATCCCTGGGATTACAAAGATGTGAAATTTATATATAAATATTTTTTTTAAAAAAGAAATATTTTTAAACACAACTGGTATGTAGAAACTGAACTTATTTATAAAATACATTTTGGGCAACTAATTCTATACAAAATTTGGCTATAACAACGCAACATATTAGATATGGGCTTCGTAAGTGTGTGATTAATATAAAATCTTTGCATAAAGTTTTGGTAAAGCAAAGTGCATACTTAAATAAAACAAGCAAATACTCTATTGAAATCAGCCATGGATAAGGATCATTAGCAAGAAAATAACATAAAATTTCAAATAGGTAAAGGAATGGACTGTAAGACTATTGAATATATTTAAGAAATAGCTAAACAGCAAGCATGTATGATTTAGAAATATCTCAGTAAGACTATATTGAGATTACCTCTGGTCTATTGGTATTCTTATTGCATTTGACTAGTTCATTCTTAGTCAATGCTTCTTTTCTTTGAATCATACTGATATTATTCTGAAGTTAGTTTAGAGGAGAGCCAAAAATGGAATTGAGGGTTTTGCTTCTGTATGCCCTATTTATAACTTTATGTTAAACCATATTTTGTCCCTTCTATCCTTCTGCCATTCAGTCAGGCATATTCCTCACTTAATTTATGCTAAAAGTCAAAGACTCTACGTATTACATTTGTATAATCATGACATAGACCAGGACAGACAAATGTGTACAACCTCTCCCATCTAATCCCAAAAATTATGATTTATGGAGATCTTATCTGTCCCCATAAGATTTCGTCCATACCCCATAATGACTATTATTTCATTTTATCCCATTCTTTTCATTCTTGCACCAACTTTAAAAACTCATTTATGCCAATATGGAAACACATGATCTAAAGTCCCTTTTCTAGGTATTGTTTCAAAAAAATCTTTAAGATTAATTGTCCAAGCCTTTAGATTTATGTATTCCATACACACATTGCAGTATGAACCGGAATAATCTCTGAATTATGTGTACCCATTCAACTCCTAGCTGCAGACAGAACAGATTTGCCATTTTTCCAAAGGGATATTCAGAAATTATCCTCCTCCTGGGACAAAAGAAAATCAAGCAAGCTTATTTAGTTCTGTTTTAAGTGCCAGTGAGCTGGTTCATCTGAGAAAAGAATACTGCAAGGTCCCTATCTGACTGTTTGAACAGATGCATTCAATCCAAGTATATTTCAGGCCATTTAGATGTAAAAATAGAGACTGTATTTTTTTAGGTAAACAGTGTCTTGTAGCTGATGAATACAATTGTGCATTTCAACATATTGTGTGTTTTTAATAAAGGAGGAAAAGAAAGATCACATCATTCAAATGGAAATGATTTTTTTTTTCATCTAGTTTTATCTAATGTGATGGTAACAATGACACCAGAAAAGAATACTTGTCAGAGCTAAGTAAGGTTGCAGGAATTATTGTATCTTCCTTGATATCTTTGTAAATATGACAGCTGCCTCAATTATTAAATGGGAAGATACTATGGCATTAGTAATTACTGCTGTGCCTGAGATAGAAGAATAATAAAAAGTGAGTTATCAAAATTGTACAGCATTCATACAGTGGGAATTGATTTTCTGTTGATATACACCAGTATATTATTATGATAATTATGTCATTCATATCTAGGTTACATGAATGAAAAAAATCTGCATTATGAATGAAATGGAAATTTTTCATGTTGTGTAGGCAACTATATGGCATTCTATTTGTCCGGGTTCTGTAGTTTGAATAAAGGAAAATTATCCACTTCCATAGGCATTCCATATAATTTTTATAACATCTTTGTTAATCATAAAACAAATGAATTTCAGGTTCTTCTTAAATTAAAAGGGGAAAGATTTGAAAATGTCAGGCATATTCTAAAGCAAAACAAATAAATCATTATTTTGATTTAATTCTGAGCTGTGTATTCTCCATGGTACCAAAACTCCTTTCATGAAAATATCTCACACGCTTAAAAATGAATAGAAAATTAATAGAAAAATTCCATGGTCCTTATTATTCTCACCCTTGCTCATTTTACTCTTTCAGTCATAACCATCATGAGTAACCCTCATGATGTTACGATAACCTCATGATGTCACTATAACCCTGATGTTATAGTGACTGTTTGCTGAGAAATCACAACAACCCCCACCAGCCACAGATGTCAGTCTGTGCTCAGGCTGCAAAACCATCTTTGACATCAGAGTTCAATTCCATAATTATAATATTTAGATATCCACCTTCATCTGAACATGGGTCACATGTAACATGTATCATGAATGACATTGTTCATTTGTCACTTCTTAGAACTACCCAATCTTTTCCAAACTGCAATACATATGGATAATCTCACCATGAATATGCACAATCTCCCTAAAGAATTAAAAAGACGTTACAAATCAAGGAGCTAGATTTTAGTGTATAGGACCACAATGTCCTTGGCAGACATAACCCAAGAAGTTCTTTTCTGTCTATGATCCACAGATGACTGTGTTCGCTGGCTTAAACCAAATACAAGGCCCCTTGGTGTTCTGCCCATTTCAAAGTTTATTGCATTCTATTTTATTGATTATAATATATATATATATATATACACATATACATGTATATATTATGTCACTGTATATCATGAGGTTCTCCCACCACCATGTCCCATATGAACTGTTATTTTGGTCCCTTGTGCTCATTCCTCATTCTCCCATTCTCCCTCTTTTACTCCCCCTCCCTGGTTGCATGCTTTATTTCTAGTGCCAATTCGTAAGTTTTAAGTTTTTCTTGTTCACAAAGGTACTTATATGCTACCGATTGCAAAAGTCAAGCATGGGAAAGTCACATATAAAAGTCCCAAATCCATATGATTATAATCAAACTTATAATTTATTTATTTACTTTTGAAGATTTTGTTTATTTTTGTTGCAAAGAGAATCAACTGCATGATCTATTCTGCGGTGTCTGACTTTCTCTTTTCAATCTGCTAAGCTTTCCAAATCTAAATAGTAATATCTTTCTTTACACTTACTAATTGTAGGGTGAGTTAGTGAGGCTTTTTGCTCCATTAGCCTGTAGAACTAGGATGTGTGGTATTGTGCCATTTCTCATGATTACATGTACATACCTGGGCCCAGGGTGTGTGTGCATGTGTGAGTGGGCACACCTGGGTCTGGAAGGAGAGGATAAAGGGGTGCGGAGAGCACAAGAGAAAATGCCAAAGACAGCATAGAGAAAGACCATGAAGATTTCTGGGCAGCTGGGGACTTGCCTGCCTCCCATGCCCCTGGTACTGGCCCTGCACTCCCTGCCCTGCCCTGCCTGGTGGGTCTGTGTAATTGCTAAAACCAATAAATAACTTATGCAGCTTGGTGAACGTGATGCTGTGCATTGTAATTGGCACCAGGAACAGGCTGCTTTACCCAACAATTGGCAACGGATGGTTACCCAACTAATCCATTACTATTTTTCATACTAATGTTAATATACATTTACTATTTTTTCTAGTTTTGTAGGAATTCGATAAGCCAGGTTTCCCAGCTCACATTTACTACAACTTCTACTTTTCTCATTGGTACCAGTATCCTAAAAAATCAGAAGGCAAGTTAAAATGCCAAAAATCATTTGGAGTCAAAGAATTAAAACAGTGTACACATTCAAGCAAGCAACCTAAAATGTGTTCCCTAGAGGAACAAAGTTTTATGGGGTAAAAAGAGAAAGATGGGACAAATGGTTAATAAAAGAGTTAATTAGTGTTAGCAATTGAATTAGTCTCGGCTATACATAACTTGTTTCTGATTCTTTACTAGGGATAACAGGGTAGCAGACCATTTCTCTCTGCTGGCTAAAACTCCATAACAATTAGTCCTCAGACAGTTATTTGCTTGGTAGTATCTTAAAGTAATTGCTTTTGGATAAGTCCAAAGAACTTCTTTGATCCAACTCAAATCAGAGATGTAATACAAATCCTTTTTAATGATTCCTGGTTCATTTTAATAGCTTCATAAAGGCCAAATTTGCACAGTATAATTTATATTTATTTTTAAAAGGATTTGTTTAGTCTCCAAGAACAATTAATTTGGGGGGACTGTATAATTTCACCCCTTCCAAATCATGCCCAATAATATAATAGAAAAAAAAATCCTTCCCTAAACAACTGAGTACCTACATGTAATTAGAATGATAAAGAAAGTCAGAATGCACAAGAGTTAGTATTCAGATTTCTGTTAGATATAGTCATATAATGTCATGTGTTTACTATCATAGTAGAAATTGCTTAATACCTAGGGTTGTATTCTTCAGAGCTGGATGAACTTAATAGTTAACTGTAATACTGAAGGACAGTCTGAAGACACTGTGAAATGATTAGTTCTGGTTATTGATTGGAATGATTGGAATTATAAATTGATAACACCCCATTGCTGTTGAACTCCGATTATATTTACCCTTCTTTAGTAAAATTTTGGTTATCCTTGAATTGTTATTAAAATCACCTTGTAATTCTGACATTAACACAGTTATCTATGTATGTGTGTGTGTATATATATATATATATATATATATATGTATGTATATCCACATCTACATATTCAAAGTGTTATCTACTTACTTTTCCTTCTGAATGACAAATAGTCCCAAAGAAATAAAAATAGAACACTACCAATGACTACTATATGTACAGAAAAAGAAATGGTAGTCTCAATACCTTTAGTAAAGGCAAAACTTTTGTGATGTCTAAATGGGAAAATGTGAAATGCACACAGTTACAAAAAAATTTTATTTTGAAATTTATAATAATGTTAGTAACAAATTATCTTATTGTTCCAATGTAACATACAAGAAATATTTCTTGCCTACTATCAATTTGACTTGGTGTTCTTGACTGAGATACAGCTTTTATTTTGTTGATATTTGCAAGACTGAGATCCTTCCTCTAGTGTGATTCTGTGATCTTCTAATGATACAGGGTAGTGACATAGTTAAAAATTGTATTGGTTCCAAAATACCCTTGTGGGCAGAGTCTGAGAGAAAGACCCCATGTGAAAGAAAAATGGGAAGTGGGAAGAGAAGGTGAATTAAAAGGGATGAGTGAGCCCCCTTGAAGAGAGAGTTGGTGGTGACAAGGAGCCACATGGTGGGAGAGTGGTCAGCAGAGAAGTACCTGGTGTGGAGTCAGATGCCAGAATAGCAGGCTGGGGTGACCAGGGGTTGCTGAGGGCAGGCCTGGTGAATGTGGCCAGATGCTGTTGAAGGTGGGCCTGGTAAAGAAAATATGTGGATCCTCAGCAAGGTGGCATATTTGGAAAGCTGATTTTGCAACAGCATCTGTTGGAAAAGTTTGAAGAGCCTTGTAGAAGTAGAGCAGCTTGGAATGCTGGAGAGAGAAGAAACAAAGAGAAAAGGCTGGAAAAAGACTACTTTGCAGTGCTTACAAAGGGCACCATCTTGGACATGTGTATGGGACTTTTGGACTAAATGGAGATTGGGGTAAGATAACTGGCCGCTTGTGTGTGGTATTAAAAACTTTTTGTTTTCCTGATGGTTCCTAACCCCTTTTGATGAGATTTAACTACCACATTATTATAATGTGTGTTCTTCTTGCAGAAATAGAAGTGGACACAGATAGCTTCAGCCCTGTTTATATTCCATCAGCATGTCCTAGTCTAGTATCATCACACTTACCAATGGAAAAGAAGACTATATCCTAGCTATATGTCCAAGATGAAAAAGAAACATTTTCCCTTTGACTAAATAACATAATGGTTTTATTTTCCTAATTTTAGTGTTTAAATTATCATATATTTGTTTCAGGCACTCAATGGAGTGATTTGATATCTGTATATATTAAGATCAACAAATAGCATCCATCTATCAACTTTCATAGTTACAAATTTTAAATAAACAGTCCAGCTTTTCAAGTATAGCCTCATTGTTGTTTGCCATATTCCCACGACTTATTTTATAACTGGGAGGTTATTGTATGTTTTAATACCTTAGCATTAACCCACTTCAACAAACACCAGACTCATTTATTCATCTTCAGTGCCACACTTCCCTTGATTTACTAAATAATGCCTGATTTCTTTTAATTTGATATTTGGTATTTTAGAAAAAAATGTATATTTCCTAAAATTATCTTTTCTTAGGTTAATATTCTGTATAATGGAGATATTCTATATAATATTCTGTATAATATAATTCTGTATAATATTCTGTATTCTGTTAATACTCTGCATAATGGAGAACCTCCCACCTTTCAACCATATGTTTCCCCCTTACAGAACTTTTTTTTTATAAACATTTGCAAACAGCTGTCACAATATCATATGTTTATTTGCAAATGTTTTTGTTTTGTCTCTTCTCCCCTTGATGCAATTTCTTCAACGTGAGAGACTTTTCCTACTGTGTTGTTCAATACTTTTTAATATATAGAGAGAGTTAATCCTTAAATAAATATATTTCTAGTCTACATGACTTTATTCATTTTAGTAACAATTTTCTTCATCAATTACTACCTAGTGGTATTACTTAGACTTTACAAAAAAATAGTGGCAAAGAAAATGAATCTCTAATGCTAGTCTTTCTTTATGTCTATTGAGGAAAACAGATGAGCACACAGGCAGTTTGGGAATTAGTGTGGTAAATGGTATAATGGAAGAAGAACAGTGTGATTTTTAAATTCATAGGAGGAACTTCTTATCTAATCAAGAGGGAGGGGGTCAGTATAAGTCTCTGCTGGAAATTAATGCTAAACTAACAAATTGTTAACATTTTTTAAAAGAAACCTGAAAGATAAGGAAGAAAGATGGTATTGAAATTGGGATATTCTAGACAAAGGGAAAGGCATTTACAGATATGGAAATGAGATAAAAGCTAGTTTCCGTGGGACACTGAAAAGAATTCAACATAATGGGGTCATCCTTAGTGTGTGGAGAATGTGGGCAGATGAGTGAATAAGATAGCTATGAAGTCCCTCATAAGTCATGTAAGGGAGTCTGAACTTTATTGTAGGGTGACAGGAAACATTAAGAGGTGTAAATGAGAGAGCAGCATATTGTTAGAGGCAAATCCCTGGTGGGATGGGGAGTGGAAGTGTCTGTAACGGACAGGTCCACTGTGATGTTTATAGCAGTGATGGAGCCTTGCAGGAGTGTGTGTGTGCTTCTCAAAAGTTCAGCAGATGGAGTAAAAAAAGCCTCCAGCATTCCCTATGCAGATGTTTTCCAGATCATGGGAACAGGATGACTTTAGATGAAATTAAAGGCCATTAAATGTACAAAAAACAGAAAGAAAGATTGCTTCAGATCGAATTTAGCCTACCTCTTCAAATTTCCTGCAGTAGAAGGTCACAAAATCAAATCTGATGCCTGGATAATTGAGAAGTTTATTTCATTCATCATTAATAATGAGAAGTTTATTTCATTCATCATTAATAATGTGTGTGTATTTGTCCTAAGAGTAATCATCTATCATATCACAGTGGAATAAAACAATTGCAACTGAAAGTAAGAGAGCATTTTTTCCTTTCAATCAATGTCACCATGACTGTTAAAGGGTAGCAAGTAATTGAGGCAATGACTTGGACTGAAGAAAATCTCCTCATAGCTTAAATTAGTATTTGGTTAAAGGAATATATCTGTCTTTTAATTGTCACCTAGAAAATCTACACTCACTTTTGCTCTAGATACTGGACAGATAAAGTAGGAAATGTTCTAGAAAGTGCTATTTGCTTTTCTGAGTAGCTTTTATACCTTCTTCTGCCTGGATTTTTATCAAAGTATTTAAATAACACAGGTTGAGAATGCACTACTTGCCAGGCAAAGGATAAAGTTGTGAGTTATATTTAAGTTAATCAATATTATTCCAACCAAAAAGAAGTTTAAGCCGATTGAACGCTGTTCTTCCTTTCCAAAGATTGATAATGTATATTATTTTGTTAATATCTGAGAAAGTACAAAATCACAGTAAATCACAGTACAAAAAATGTTTTATTTCATTTAACCCAGAACCCCCACTCTTTATTAAATCACAGGGTACCACCTTTGGAATGCTAGTATGTGTTAGTCAACACAATTTAGAAAAAAAATCATCTGGTGGGATAATATACCAGTTTTCACCTATTCTGAGAAAATACATCTGTATATTAAGGATATAGATCAAAGATCTCTACAGATTATTCTCTTCCATTTCAAGGAAAGAGAAGGTTTTCAATATTAATTCTTCCCAGTTAGAGAATAAGGAAACTGAAGTCAGGAGAGTTTAGTAACTAACTTAGTCACCTGGCTGGAAATAACAATTCTAAAATAGCATCTCTCATTGCCTCATCCTCTTTTCTTCAGCCTTATTTTTCTCACCAGGTTTTTCCTCTGAAACGTCTTAATTTTTGTTCAAAATTCATCCAGTGTTTCTGCTCTCATCAACAGGTTGTGAACCTGTTTTGCCTGTCAGTTTACAATTAATCATGATGCCTGAACCAACATCAACTTTGTTTCAAGTTTTCAAAAGATTAGTGATCCCTTTCCTTCTAGAATACTAACTCAGTTCAGTTCTGTAGCACAATTTATCTTCAAAAATTAAAATCAAAAGCATTATGGAAAATGTTTAGCTCAAGAATTCTAGACTCCCTTCCCAATATGTAATTTGTAGTGTTTATAATTTATTCATGTAAATATTCATACCTTGGCAGATGTCAAGCAACCATAATTATTCAACCAGTTTGTAAAACTTGTGAAAATTTAATTTTTGGCTACCTGATATCCTACTGGTTCCATCTTAATCTGACTTCAGTACATCTGGCAAAAGTAGTGATATTAAGGAACCCTGTAAACCAGAAAAGGAAGATGAAAAAAAAGTTTGTTAAAATGAGACTCAAAGTTATGCCCATTTATTTCTCTGATAGACATTTTATAGTCCTTGAATTTGACTTCTTAGTTCTGTCTTCCATTTCGTTTGCTAGAACGATCTCTGACATCTGCCACTCTTGGAAATTATAACATGTGATTCTCTGTGGTGATTTTTCTCTTATTTTTTGTATTATTATCACCACTTAGAGACATGATTTAATAAGTAGAAATGTACAAAAAATCACTCCCATTTATTGAATGGTTATCACATGCAAGTCCTTATATGTGATCTGGATACTTATTATCTTCTTCAATTTTTACAATCACTATTATCTGAATGAGGTATGAGACATCATAACGTTGAAGAAATATTCAAATTGAGTTACATTCTTAAATTAGCTGCACATTGTAGAACTCCTACTTTCTTAAGTCAGTCTGGGTCGTGGATAGTAGAATTACCATCATGATATTCAAAGCATTTCTGTGTCCACAAGGCACATCTCCATACTTTGTTTCATAGGAAATCTGAGGCAAGGCAGAGAGAATACGGCATCCTATTTGAAACTGAGTAAAGTTCAGCTGAGAAACCAGAGCAAATCACATTTAAGAATGACATCCTTAATGCTAAATAGAAGCATGAACAATAAAACCAATCAATCATCATGGATTCCAGAAGATGAAAGAAAACCCATAACTCAATCAAGCCAATGTCCTTATTTTATAGAGAAGTTCTGTGCAGTCATGTAGAGAACAGGTAAAATCCTATACCTCTCTTCTACAGAATCTATTACTTTTGGTTCCATATCATTTCATTTCACCTGATATCTCATTAAATGTAAAATTATAAAATAAGCACTCCAAATTCTTAAAGATGTTATGTTGTGAACAATGTGAATGTAAATAAGGAAATGTTTACAAGGCATAATACAGTTGAATTGGTATTTATTAACCCTTGTTGACCGATCTTAAAGTCACATTTCATTTTCATTTTCAATATATCTTCTAGCAAATTGATTTTGGCATATGGTAATAAGACAAACCCATTTGTGCCTTATCAAGTCGACTTATCTAGACATCTTTTCTATGAAAATGATATATTTGAAATATTGTGAATGCAAATAAATTTAAAGATAGATAAATAACAATGTAAAATATAAGTTGTTAGAAATAATAGGGAGATGATTAAATTTGATGGGTTTGGAGAAGCAGAATGGTTGTGGATGAGACCAGTGGCCACTTGAGAATAATTGATTGCTTAAATTTAGACTTGAACTTGAGCTTGCTCAAGTTCCTTTGTTTTCATAAAACAACTCAAAATTGAGATTTTTCTGGCAGGTTTCTGTTAAATTCATGTTTTTGTTAAATTTTTACAAATGAACAAGTTTTGCTATTTTTCTTACTTTCTTTTTAGTTGGAGATTTTTTCCCCCAGAATAAAATATCATCTCTTCCCTTTTCTTTCAAAGGATCAACCAGATATCTTTATTCCAAAATCTGAGCCCTCATTTCCTTGTAGAAAGGTTATCATATTTTATATGGCTATTGACTCTATGCAGTTTTATTTTTCTTTGCAAAGTTATGAAGACAGGTTTTTCCTGTTAGGCTGTTTATGTGTCTTGTGATAGGAACACTAATATAATATTAACCATAATGACTATAAATAATAATGTTTAGGAGAGCATGTGAGAAAGTTATTGAATGGGGTTGGAAAGCAAAAAAAGAATAGGTTCTAAGCTGTGGAAATAGCTTAAGTTCTGCCAGTGGCTAAGTTGATTGAAGAACCTCTGTAAAAGAAAAGGAGACAATGTTTGAATGTTTGAAGTAAATCCTAGCTCTCTTTATGGATTTCTTAATAATGACCTTTTAAAGGCTCATAACATCAACCACGTAGTTTTCTTGTGAGTGGGGGTTTCCATTCTGGCTCCAGTCAGTAAGCAAACTGGTGACCTGACAACTCACCAAGTTACTTTGTGTATCTCTCCTTGCAGTGTCTTCTAAACCAGAATACCTGTGATATGAGAGAGAAAGCTTGTACATGCCGTGGTGGTGTGTAACTGGATGAAGCTGAGCATTGCACAGCACCCTCAACTTGAAGAGAGCAAAGGAATACCTCTATTGCATGCTTATGTTTGTCAACTCTTCTTTGAATCCTTTGCAGAACTGTGCTAGTTCCTCACCCTTTGAAGAAAGAACATTTCCATGTTTTCACATAAGATAATACAGCTATCAAAATTACAGTTTCTTCCTCCCTTTGATATATAGGGATATGGGAATCACTGAGGTACTTTGGGTATTCAAAGACAAAGAGAATCGAAGATGTCATATTTGTGTTTCAACAATTTTTGTGAGTGACTGACAGCATTACACCCCTCTCCCAAATTTGTAGAAAACTATGTCAATCTCTGGCACCCAGCTGGCGATGGCAAAGACCTAAGGTCTCATAGGTGGAATTTTGAAGAGGATTAGCTTTAATGTCTAAAAATAAATTTAATGATTGCTGATCCTAAGATGACTAGACAGAAAAATATTTTGAAACTCTTTAATGTTTCTTGAAATCAATTTAAAGTCAATTTCCACTGGAAAGTAGTATAAAAATTCATTTATTTTGGAGATTCTTATATTTTCTTGCTAATTACTTACCTTATATTGATTTTGTGTTCATTTTTAAAATTAACTTTTATAATTCATAATAACAATGATGTATTTTTTAAGATTACTTGCTAGACATTTGAAAGCTTATTTTGCTCTGATTTGCAATTTGGATATTTTGAAGTGAGGGCCTGAAACATAAAAGTTACCCAAAGGAGTATGTTATGAAAGTTTCTTTATTAATTGAAAGTAATCAGCAATGATATTGATACCATATATTATTTGGGGATGTCATTTTCTGTGGAGAACTAAATTTTTTAGAGGAAGCTAACATATTTCAGTATTATAAAATCAACAACATAAAATAGAGGCTGTATTCACAAGTTGAAGAAGGAGAATGTACTGTATCAACTGCAAGCACATCTTACATACATATCTTACTTTTGACATGATCAAAGGAAAATTGCTATCATATGTTGGTTATTTTTTTCTTTCCCTTTCTTTCTGCAAGCTTAGACTATAGTCTTGAACTGCATATGAGACTATGTATGCATAACTTCAAAAGACTTATTGATTAAGTAATTAAATTAAGTCTCATGTTTGACATCATGTACAAGAATCATTTCTTGACTGACAATATATTCTGTTCTCCATTTTGCTGTGCTGTTCTGTGGACTGTAGTCTTGAGAAAATAAAAACTGGATTTTTCAAAATCGACAATTCACTGAACTTGAAATCATTTGTAAAGAGGTCAGAACAATAGTTAGATTTTACCTGCTAACTCTATTTAATAACTCTATTTAATAATAATAGCAATAATTACGATGATGATATTGCTCATCCTTTGCAGATCTCAGTCTGTCTCCTCTCATATAACTTATTTGTACTTGAAGACATTAGGTCTAGTAAGCAGATAAATGTAAACAAAGGATTTCATAGACAAAAAATTTTTAATTAGAATCTCATGAAATAATTAAATAAACTTTAGACTAAATTTGCAAACCTATGAAGCTTCTATTCAAAGTCCAGCAGGAAAAGTAAGAGAAAGAAGAGGAGAAAACTAGAAGCGGACAATAAATCAATAACTAGTTTGATCCTGTTTAATAGACAGAATATGAAGGAACTGAAGATGGGGCATTGGGAGATAATTAAGCTGTAAAAGTGGAACACTAATGATGTCAGTGTCCTTAAAAGGAAAGGCCACAAGGTTAGTTTGTTCTCTTGCCATGATACAAGGACTCAACAAGAAGACAGACCTCTGAAGTCAGCAAGTGAACTCTCCCCAGACACTAAGTCAGCTAACACCTTGCTCTTAGGTCTTACAAATAGATATCTGTTGCAACTAAGTCATCCAGCTTATGGGCTAAGGACCACTATGACAAAGAGCTTTAAACCAGGTGACTTTTAGCAACAGAAATGCATCCTCTCAGAAGTCTCAGGGGTCAGCAATCTGATATCAATGTGATGGAATTGAAACCAAAGTGTCACCAGGGGCATACCTCTTCTGAGTCCTTAGAGTTGTTGTTTTTCCTTACTCCTTGCAGGTTCTGACAGCTGCTGCCATTTCTTGGATTGTGGCCTTATGGGTCCAATCTCCACAACCAGTTTTTGAAATCTCTGCTCTGTCTAAACATCACCTTCTCGTTTTTGTCTATTTTAAACCTTCTTCTTCCACTTTCTTTATTAATGATATTGAACTTGATAAATGTATAATGTCAAAATTATAAGGATAAAGAATCGCTGCAAAAATAGCAGTGAAAATTACCATATAACATGAAAATAAAACACATTAACTTGAAGAATGGTTTTGGGAATGCACTTCAATGTCTTGGGTCTTAAAGGAGGAGTAGGAGTTTGTGAGATTGAGGTTAGAGAAAAGAACTCCAGATATAAAGAACTGTATGTATAAAGGCAAGGTGCTGTGAGTGTATAGTAAGCAAAGGGGAAAAAAATAAATGAAAGCACTTTAATCCTCAATCTTAAGCAAGAAGTGTTTATCAAGTCCCTGTCATTGTTCAGCCTTTGGAGGATACAAACTAATTTAAGATATGATATTTGTAGAGTTCTGTAAACTTAAATCATCCTCAGGGAAATAAGTTGTGCATACATAGAATAAATAAAGAATAACACAAATCAATATGCAATTATATGGTAACCTTTATAGTGTTTACTAGGACTTCAAGAATAGAATTCACTAGGAAACAGAGTTATATGAAGGATCTGGATATGCATCAGGAAAGAAGAGTGGAATTTGAATATATGGAAAAGGGAGAATGTGAGAATGTACAGGGTCATATCAGAAGAAAGATTAGGAGATAATGCTGAATAGAGGACTGTGTGAGTGAGAGAAATTGAGGCTACATGTATGACTGGAGCACCTTGAAAGTAATAAGAAATGAGATTAGGTAAATCAATATATGAGCCTATTGTTTACAGAATTAATAGTACAGTGATGCTGACTTTGTGAATTTGTTGACAAACACAAAATAAAACAGTGATTTCACAAAAAAAATGGGAGTGTTTGAAAATGAAAACAAAAGAAGGCAATTTGAAAAGAGTAATGCTTAAGCACAATATGCATACATCTCCCAGAGCAAAATCCATTATCCTTTACAAGGAATCTAGAAAGGACTGTTGAGTGGCACAAAAGCAGCCCTTTCTTCCATGTACTGGGAAGCAGCATCATTACTCTGTGAAGATGAAAGTCATGTTGGATTCTGCAGTTTGTTGGTTGTGCATGTGTGGATGTTCTTCTCTAGTTCCTCAACCTCATTCAAAGAGATTTCTGTATATTAACTTCTACAAACCTTTGCTCAATTAGTTTGAGTCAGACTGACTTGCATTTCTGTCTTACAGTTTGTCCTATGCATTTATTGTCATGTATAAACAAACAAGGATTACAAGAAAGAACAACCTTTGGCATCCCATCAAACTGTGAGAGTTCTGAAAGTGGAATGCATGGTTTATTTAGCCTTTGCAGGTTTTCTCCAATACAGGGACAGGATTTATTTTAGAAAATCATTACAGAGAATGAGAAGATAAATTGATGTGGAGAAAAGAAAGGAAGATAGAGAAAAATCATGTTGGTGATTAGGCTCTAATGTTACACAAAATGAACAGTGTAAAACCTGAACCTGGAGAGAATCATTGAAATTATTGCATTGAAATCATTGAAATTATCTCTAGTCCTTCATCTTAGTTGCTGGTGATTTTTATTTATGCAAGCATTGAGCCATGAAAAACAGACTAAGCTGGACTTGATATTATGAAGATCTCTCTCTCCCCACACCCGTTTCTCTTTTCTTTTTCCCCACCCTGTACCCCTCAGCATCTTGCTTAGTAGAACAAAAATGTAATGATTTGGTCTGTCCACCTGAGACAAATTGGTAAGATAACAGCTTAACAGACTGGGCTGGGAACCTTCATGATTTTACACTAATGATTTTTTTTTTCCTCCTAACATGCCATTTGATTTGAAAGGTTTGAAAAGTACCTACTCATACTTGTGAGGTTATTGTAAGTGGTACAACTTCAGTGCTCAGGAAATTAAAGGTAAAGAAGTCTTTCTTTCTCCCTTCATATAACCTTTTTGTTGATTTTACAAATATCTTAACATTGATTACAAAACAAGCAGTGTGCATGATTATGGCATTTAATTTTGTTCTGCTTTCAATTATGGAAGGAAATAGTTTATGACCCCGGTGCATTCATTCATTCATTCACTTATTATAATATATGCAATTTTTCCTGCCTGCTGTTCTAAACATATTTTCCCAGGAGCATACTATGCTTCAAATACTATAATCGACTCTGGGAATACAATTCAAGAAGCAGGGTCTCTACTCTGGAGATTATCATATAATGTGAAATTGATGCAAAACACAGAAACATTTGTGTAAATATGAAAATATGGTGCAATAGTTAGTTAATGGAAATCATTACTAGGAATTTCAAATAACTTACGGAGGCAAGGAAGGTCTCAATAAGAGATCAGTAACTATTGAAAGAAAAAATACATCTTCCCTGAGAATGCTGTAACAAGATTTCAGATCAAAGATTAAGTATAATAAAAGATTCAGCTGTGTGGAGTAATAAGCCACGTAGAGAGATCTCTACATCTTGTAGGCGGGTGGGAATCAAAATGGAGGGGCCAGGAGAGAGGAAAGAACTTGTAGGAACATCTGCCCTGTGTGCATTGCTGAGTGGGGAGTCCTTGAAGTGCTTAAATCAGTGGAAGGTGAAACAGTCAGATTTGTGGTTAAGAAAATTTGTTTAACAAGATGAACAGGAATCTGTGTGATAAGATGCTTTAAACATGCTAGCATATAACATTAAAACATTTCTGGAAAATGCACACACTGTATATAACAACTGTTTACTCCTTACTTCTATACCCACCCAAATAGCAAAAGCTCATGGTTGGGAAATGGTTTGAGATTCTTCTTCTTTTTTTTTGGTCTATTTTACTTCTTTGAAAGTTAGGCATCTCTGGTCCTGTGTTAGTTATTACTTGGTGTGACTAGAGTATTGCTCCTGGTAGTGAGCTGGGGACCAGCTATCTTAGGTGGATAGGTCCAAGTTGAGTGGATTTTGAAGGTAATATTTAAAAGAATAAAAATCAAGGGATGGTGATTACTGCGATACAATATGTCCACAGAGGGAGCATATCCTTCTCAGATCTTATGAGCTGCACTAGATGTGTGACAAGTGCTGAAAGGCAAAGCTATAAGCCAGTGGATTTTAGGTGGTGTCCCCTGGAGAGGGGCACAAGTGTGAAGAAATAGCACCAGATAAGACATGCCTTGAGAGCAGGAAAGATTCAGTGTAGGTGATGACCCTGATAAAGGATATATACAGAACATTTAGATCATGGAATTCTGGGTTCAGCCTAAAAAGGTGGCCATTCGGGAGCATGGCCATCCCAGATGTCAGCTACCCTAGAATTTGGTAGATGTAACTGCTACAAACTGGAACCTGGAGCTCCCAACGACAGGAGAGGTGGAAAGGTGGAAGCTGTTGAAACACCATATTGGTATTTTGTTTGGAATACAGAAGTTGCTATTTTGACTCCATAGCCTTCTGTTTTTGGACTTCAAAACTCTGGACAATAACTGGAGTAAGATAACTGACCACTTGTGTCAGTGACTCTACTTTTTTCTTTTCTAATAAATGAATCTCATCATCATTGTTCCCTAGACCTGAATTGTCTTACAATTGTGTACACAGGTGGGAGAATTTAAACAGCAATGGATTAAGATATTGGACATTCTCAATGCTGATTTTAGTATCCTTTCTCACCTGGCATCAGATGCTCAACATGTTTCCTGGAAAGTGAAAAGAAACATCTCCTCTCCTATTCTAAATATCCTTTATAAGTAAAGCCTGTTGAAGAAAACAATGTTATATATGCTGAGTCATAATATGTAGTTGTTTGAAGTACAGGATTGGATGCCAAGGAGAAAAAGCAATGAATAATCTAGGGTGACCTGATATGTATTGGAAGTACAAGTCTGGTAAATAAACAAGCTGTTAAAACTGAAAAGTTCTTGGAGAGAAGTAATGGTGGCAGGTCTTTTTGAAAAGTGTTTTTTTTTTTTTTTTTTTTTGAGACTGGGTCTCGCTATTTTTGCTCGTGGAACCGCAGGCTCTTACCGCCTGTTCCACAGACTCAAGCAATCCCCAGCCTCAGCTTCCCTGGTAGCTGGGATTACAGCTGCGTGCTGTGAAAATAGCCGGCTATTTTTTTGGAACTAGGTCTTGCTACCGACCCCAGATGGGACTCGAACCGCGTTCCCTAGCCCCAGCTGCTTCACAGGCTGAAGCTTACAGGCACGAGCCACCGTGCCCGGTCCTCTTTTTGAACAGTGTAAGCGAAAACTCTTAGAATTTTCACATGCTTCTGTGACACCCCGGCCCATGTACCTTCCGTATGATCAACGACCAGCCATGCCTTTAGGACATCACTAGCTACAATCTGACGTTCATCGATGAAATTCGAGTTGGTTTCTATTACTTTGAAAGCAAAATGTCAATTATTGCTTTGGCATTGGGGAGATAGTAAACACTCACTAAAGTTATAATTTATGGAGGGCTTATGTTATCAGAGGCTGACAAATTTTTACAGATGTAAAGTCACCCGGGAATTTGGCTACCCTGCAGTTTTTGTTTCAATGTATCTTGTGGAGTCCAAATTTTATGTAACATTGTTTGGTATTTTATCTCTGCTATGGGCTCGTTTGGAGAGGTGTTCAGATGTCTGTGGAGCAAGATTGGAGACCCAGGGAGTCTGGCAGCTTGCACAGTGTGGTCAGATTCTATCCCAGACCTGATGGACCCTTCAAGCTTGTCTCCAGTCATGTGTCCGTGTGGCCACTCACCTCCCCTGATTTCCTTCCGAGATTGTGTTTGTCTCTCTGACCTTATCAAAATAGCACAGCGAAGCATGCATGTTCTACTTCCCACCTGAAAAAAAGAAGTTATTGTAAACAAGTGGTTGCTGGCTTCTTAGGGAGATCATCTATATAGGAAAATCAGTTTCTCTAGAACCAAACTGGATAAACTAAATAGCTCCGCAAATCAAAAATCATAACTGGCCATTTCTCACTGCTAACTTGGCCCTTACACTTGATGAAAAGTAGAGTCTTTTTTTTTTTTTTTTTTGCCCATTTCAGCTGAACTTATCAGAGACAGCATCAAGAAGTAGATTGAAGGGAAATTATGAGATGAGAGATAAATACTCAGAGGGAAAAAAAATGCCCAGGGTTTATTGCTTTCAAACATCTAGTGTTTACTGAATGTCAATTACCCTCTGATCTTGGAAAGATTAGTAAAGAACACTGGAAGAAAAGATAGCAATTGAACTTCATCAGAAGTCTTTCCAGTGCTCCTCAAGTTGTTTGTGCAACTGTGGGTGTGTGAGCCTCCCACAATATGTGACTATGATCATCTGCCATAGGGTTTTGGCTTCTATTGGGTGGGTTTTATGAGAAAGAATAGGCAAGATTTCATTTTTCTCAGCTGTAAAGATGCAAAAAAATTTAAATTAAAAATAACCTTTCAGCTGATTCCTTGCATAATTGTTATCTTGTTTTGCTAATACTGTGGCTGAATTATAACTTACAGAAGCCTTGTGGATTTGCATGTTGGTTTATCCTTTGAATTTGCATTGACATGGTTTTCAGTCAAGTGCATAACTAAATCCTGTGGCCAGGAGTTGGGAGACTGGCTGCATTTGCATTGAAAATTAGCTGGAGATTAAGGGAAGAATAACTCTCTGCAGGCTCCCTAAATAGAGTCAATGATGAAAAATTTGTGTCTCTTTAAGTGCCTTTCACTTCTATTAACTGACTGTGACTATTCAGAGATTACTTGTCTTCCCTTCAGAAGATCAATTCCCATCAAAAGACCAATGAAAACCTAACCAATTGGGAGAAAATGTTTGCCCTCCAAACAAGCGATTATGGTCTGATAACAAAGATCCACAAAGAACTCACACAACTTAGCAAAAACAAAGCAAAAAAGCTCAGTTAAAAAATGGGAAAAAGAATTTAAAAAGTCACTTTCCAAAGAGGAAATACAGATGGCCAATAGACATATGAAAGAATGTTCCACATCACTGATAATCAGAGAAGTGCAAATTGAAACCACACTGAGATACTATCTTATACCAGTAAGAATGGCCCATATTAAAAAAAAAAAAAATGAACAATAAGTGTTGGCCCAGATATGAAGAAAATGAACACTTCTACACTGCTGGTGGGAGTGCAAACTGGTCCAACCACAATGGAAGGCTCTGTGGAGAACCCTCAAACAACTGAAAGTGAAAATACCATTCAACCCAGCAATCGCAAAACTGGGAATCTACCCAAAGTATACAAGAACACTCATTCATAAGGACACCTGTATCCACATGTTTATTGCAGCACGATTTACAATTGTCAAAGTATGGAAACATGTGTGGTGGGCGGAGAGTGATCCCCAACCAGGTGGGTGCTGGGATGGGAGGAGCATGGGAGGTGTTTGCAGCCGGAACCCGGAGCTGGGGGCTCCTGGCCTGCCCCCAGCCGCCTCACTTCAGTTGATGATCACAGCCTGGCCCTCCAGCAGGTTTGGCGGTGGGGGGCGGGGGGTTGGGGCAGCAGGGAGGGACTATAAAGGCGGCCCCTCTCTTTCATTCTCACCCCAATTAGTCCTCAGAAGGAATGAGAAGAGAACTAATAATCCATTGGACAGATTGAATTGGTGAGGGGCCATAGCAAAATATTGTGCACAAACAGGAGCAGAATGCAGGAAGAGGAACTGTGAGAAAGACAGGTATAATGGACTGGGGAAATGATCATGGACATCACCTGTCCCAGAGTCACACCTAAGGCCACACAATGAGTGGACATGCCAAAAGATAAGAGCTGGTATGCAACTCAAGAAAGCAAGGTGCCTCTTGCCATTCCATGGGCAAGAAAGGTCACAGAAATGGGGCTGAAGGCCCACACAAAGCTACAATCTGAAGGAGAGGAAATTACCTGCAAAGGCTTTCAGCAGATGCTCTTCACAACTAGTATTTTCTATAATGAATGGAATTAATTGAAGACAGTCAACAACAAGAAAACACCAATAGATTCCAAATGAGAATGAACAGCTACCCAGTACAGAGATCAGAATGAACATCTACGAACAAGGGTGGTTATATTCTAGGATCACAGTCCCTCACCCAAGAAAATGACATTGCCACAGAAAATGAAGCCAAAGGACTAAACATAGATCAAAAAACAATAAGGAGAGGGACCGGAGTGAATAGAGGAGTCATCAACAGGGGTGGAGGGGGGCTCTCCAAAACCCATTTGCTTATACTGTAAAATCTAAAGTATGAATAAAATTAAAATTATATAAAAATTTGGAAACAACCCAAATACCCCAAAACTGATGAATGGCAGGGAAATATGTATACTTTACACAATGGAATATTATGCATCAATCAAAGAAGACAATTGAATGTCATTTGCAGGAACATGGGCAGAGCTAGAAGGAATCATGTTAATGGAAATAAGCCAAAAAGAGAAAAAGAAATATGAGATGATCTTGATGTGATGTAGCCTGGCCTAACTATCCCAGACAGGCCTAAGCCTCACTTCTAGGCCAAAGGTCATTTTCAACCCAAGAATCTCCCAGCTCCAGGATATCAAGCGAGAGTTTGCCTCCGACCAATCAGAGGGTGACAAGCTCACTTGACTGGTTGTCTGATAGAGACCAGTCCATGGGAAGAAGACCCATTGGCACCAGATCACTGCAATGGCCGCCAGGACCTAAAAACTGTATAAAAGACTGTGCTCAACCTGGATGTACCTAGAAGAAATTATACTAACAGAAATGAGCCAGATAGAAAGGAACAGAAACCAAATGGTTTCACTAATACATGGTCAACCAAAGGAAATTACACAATGGGAGAGTGGGGACCAGCTGGAGTTGTTGGGGAGAGGAGGTGGTGGGTGACCCTAGGGACCGACATGATGTGAAATACATATATAAATACATTATTAAAAAAATAATGTCATCTGTGAACAAGGAAATTTAATCTTTTTGCCTCAGTGTGTACAAGGAGGAGGAGAGGGTAGGGAGGAATTAGGGAGTAGAGGGACACTAGAAGATCAAGATGAAAATTCACAGGTGATAAGGTGGAGGGTGAACCTTGGGAATGCAATGATGTCATACATCTATCTAGCTACATAAATATGTCAACAACAACAAAAAATAAAAGACTGGACTCAGAGGAGAGAGCGGGGTTGAGCCTCCATGTTCTGATGGGATTGCTTAGGCAGTGGACCAGTCTAAAGGTGGACCCTAGCTTAGGCTAGTTAATAAAGCCTTTCTTGTTCATGCATCTTGTGTGAGTGGAGGGTATTTATTCTGAAACCTGTGACACAGATTTAACAGCCTCACTTATATGAGGGATTTAGGGAAAACAAACAGACAAGGAAAATTTAAAACTGCCAACAGAACTGGTGTAGATCAAGGGCGAGGGAGAGTATAATGGGGGAGGGGGAGGGCACAACAAATAAAGAAAGTGCATGGGTGATAAGATGATGGAAAACTATCAGGATAAACAACTATGTAATATATGTGTGTAAATGCATGTATTCATGCATGTATGCATGTATGTATATTTGTGTGTGTAATAAAAATTTAATTAAAATCAAAACCAAAAGATCAATATCAATTAAACAACAGAAAACAGAGGGATGTGTTCAAGATACCTACCTCATGAGGACACCTATTTATGCATGGACCATTGATGGAACTCTCTCAATGCACTTAGGGGGGAGATAATCTGAGGCTGATGGTTGTTGAAAATGAGACATCTCTGATGACAAAAAAAAAATTCATTTAAACATTTTGTCTTCTGAGGAGGAGCAAATGTATAAGGTCTGTGGAGAGCTTAGAGCATTTCAGGATGTTGTCAACTGGTTTTTGAAATAATTTAAGGGATTCCATCAAGTAAAAGTAAATAAACTTTGTCCGGCTTTTGTACTTTATATTATTTACACATTGGAATTCATATCTACTATGATTAAGCATCTAGGGATGAGATTCAGTGTGGAAGGACTAAGCACTTTGATCTCAACGCAAGTGATCCTTTAAAATCTGGTTGTGATGTAATTGCTTTCACAGACTCCTCAACATAACACCTGGAGAGCATGTGAGCTCTCCAGCATGTAGCCCATCCATGGGAGGAAACAACATTCCTGAGACTTTGAAGACCATTCACTAAGCTTCATGTGAGCCACCAGTCAAATCTGCCTTCTGTCAAATAAAGATTAAATTGGAAAAGAGCTGATAATATTTTTAAAAGCAATGATATAAAATTGATGCTGCAGATTTGATGAAATTTGCACTTTCTTCATGTGTTCAGTCTCCTACTGGTGAGTGACAAGTTGCTGTGAGAATAGAATTAAATGCCTAGGATTCCAGAAAATCACTCTATTGTTGGAAGGGGGCTTAGTTCAGATGCAGTATGAAAATAAACACAAAGAAAAGGGGAAGGTAACCACCTGTTTGGAGAAAAAGGCTTAAATTAGTTTATGAACCAAGTGTGAAAGCACATAGTTGTTATCCAAACATGATGCCTAGTTTTGATGTTCCAGGTAATGAAGCGGCAGTAATGCTTAGGCCAGCAGGGCAAAGCTTAATGTGGGAGAAATTTCCAGGAGATTGCACCTAGGAAGAGGCAGTCGTATGCTTAACTTGGATAAAAATTCACTGAATGGTAGCGAGAGCTAGGAATTCTCCAAGACTAGACAAATAATGCATGCAGGGATAGACAAAAGCTTTGCAAGGAGTTATATTGCTATAATCTGAAATGCGTTCTATGATGAGACATATAAAAAATATCAATGGTAAAATTAAGTGACTATAAAATTATGGTGGCACCTCAATAAGTTATAAAAAAGAAGAGTGCCTCATACCTGAGGAAGGCAAGATGATGTTTGGGATCCTATGACACAATGTCAAACGCCTGTGGTATAAATTGCTTCCTCCTGTCGCTTCATTCTAACATTGGTTCCTCTTCGGTTTTCTGAGCAAGCTTAAAGAAGAGAAAGAAACGAAAACCATCTTTTGTTCAAATAGAAGGGAGATAGCCCTGTCTTTATCAATCATTAACGTCCTCTTAATGTCTTGTTTTTTTGTCATTTATTACTAGTTTGAATTTGCTTTCCATGAGTGAACTGACAGTCTAAACCCATGCTGTTCAAGGGGAGTCCTGGGAGAGACAGAGCAGCTTCTAGAAACTTACATAAAATAGTCCTGAGAATGGTCCCTTCCAGAACAAGGAAGTGGCCATTTTGAAGGTGAATAAAGCTGTCTCTACGACGGGTTCCTCCTCCTGATTCCAGTGCATTGAAGTTTAAGAACTGATGTTTTAAATGTGATGCTTTCTAAAATTTTATAGTGGGTCCCTATACAACCTGCATAATATAAAATTCTCAACTTATTTGTTTTTAAACAGTCTTTTATAAGCACTAAAGTAGATGAGTGTTCATGTCTTAATACGGATGATGAGAGTTCTTAATAAAAACAATTTGCTTGACTTTTATGTTTTTTTACTTTGTTTCTTCATTAAACCTACCAATTAATAGTAAAAATAAATGTCTTCTAGTAGAATTGAATAACCATAGGTTAGTCTTCTATTTTTATAAAGATTTGGAAAATGTTTTGATTATGAAATAATGATTTTTTTCACAAAACACTTTCATTATATGAGGACTGCAATCAAGAAAAATGAATTTAAGGAAATGAAAAGTATTGAATATCTAGTTCCCAGAAATTTATCTCTTTATAGTATGTCAACTTGTCACGTTTCTTTACAAGTTTTAGTTATTAGACTTCTACAGAACATTTTTGTTCACTATTAAAGAATGACATCAAGTATCAAAATCTCTAAAATTTAAATTAAAAAAAAACATATACATGATGTATAAACATATTTGTCCATAGTTTACATTATACTAAATACTGGACATATGTGAAAATAATTTTAACTCACTTTTTACACAAACCCTACTTAAACAAAGATATATCAAGTGGAGTGAAATAATTCATCTATAGGATAAAATCTCTTTCAAACAATATTTCGGACTTTTAAAATCTGTATATTGAAGTACTCATCTTGCTGCTTTGTTTTTAGTTTTCAGTTGCTGTTAAATCCCTTATAAGATACAATACTACAGACATTATGAAGAAAGGCAGCCTTCAGTGTGATTTCAATATTTTGTGAAGTCAGATATTTTTAATAAATTATATTTTGCTCTAATATTCCCTAAGCTATTTAACAAACCTAACAGGTGAAGGTGGTTTAGATTTGCATTGGTCCAATTTCCTTTATGTTCAATCAACATAACTATCTATCGATGTCAAGATTATATACCTCAGGGTAAATGTAAATTCATCTGGGAATACTGGAAAGTTTCATCCTTGGAATAAATGGTTTACTATATACATATGTATATACTGTATCTGACTATATCATATATATA
This sequence comes from Uropsilus gracilis, assembly GCA_004024945.1. Classification (NCBI taxonomy): domain Eukaryota; kingdom Metazoa; phylum Chordata; class Mammalia; order Eulipotyphla; family Talpidae; genus Uropsilus; species Uropsilus gracilis. The sequence continues at coordinate 77,320 of PVHY01000942.1, forward strand.
ATAGCCATGCATGTGATTTTTAAAAGTTAAATTGTTTTTTGCATTACAGGAATCTCTGACTAAACAGCCAAAGCAGATGGGTTTCATTAAACTGCCCAGACCATTTTTTTCTCTAATCATCAGCCTCACCCAATCTGAGGGGAAAAGGGCAGACATATGAGGAACCCAGTCTTCTCTAACCTTCTCTGCAAGGCATCTGCTAAGACCTCATTCATCAATGTGAAAGCTGTGAATGGATGACTGCACAATCCCCCAAAGTCTCATTGAGAGTGGTGGAGCAGCCCTAACCTCTTCTCTGGCAAAGCAAGAGCAACATGTACTTTTGTCAAACTGTCAGCAAACACTTCCCTCCTGATGATACAGTTTGCTCAACCCAACCTTCTGCCATGTCAACTGGCGGCAAATGTTTCATTCTGAAGAAAACCCCCAACGGTTGCCTTGATGTGGTTCTTACCAATTAGGACTTTGCCTCTGTGGTGGCTAAGTGTTTGGGATTTGTTTGTCTCCAGAGGGATCTAGATTCTTTAGGAAACAAAATGACTTTGAATGAGATTGCCAAACTATGTTATTAGGCCGTGGGGGCTACATAGCTATTTAATACAATCAACCCAAACTATCACTTTTTTAAGCTTGTCCAAAATGATACGAGATCATTCAATCATTCATAACATCTTAGAACTACTGCTCTCCTGACTATCTTGAGGAGTAATGGATGATTGAAATGTAAGTAGTAGACAACAGCTTCTCACTCCTGCTCCACCATTGAATAGGCATTGAATGCTAATGTAGTGTTAACTATATGACCAGACTTAGTTTCAATCATTAGTGCCATAACTTTTCAATCAAATAAAATTAAAACTGGAATCATCTCCCACTTGTTAATTGCAGTGTGAAATATCTCAATCACATTGTTTAGGGGTGGCATGAAAATTATGAAAGACATGCTATAGTATTCTTAAACACAGTGTAGAGGGGTCCATTAAACCATGGAAACTTATTCCAAGTCAACATCTCTACCCTGATTCTCCACATAATCGTAGTGTCTGATTATCCAAAGACTGTGGCACTTGAGAAATCAACAGTTCATTTAAAAACTCAACCTTTTCTTGCTGTTTCAAATTCTTGATCACAGGGTAGTTTTTTATTGTATTTTATTTTCTAGTTTTTTATTTTATTGAAAAATGTTAACACATTGCTTTTCAATCCTTTTGCCATGATCAAGTGAAAAATGTTAACACAATCACCACTTTATCTTTTAATTGCCCTTAATAACCAAACTATAAATAAACCATTTACATGTACAGAGAATTCACTTCTCCTATCTAACATCAGCATGAGTTTTATATTCTCAAGGATGTTGATCTGTTTACAAGTACTTCATTTTAAATGGTCATTGTTACATTTATTAAAATAACAAGCTAAAACCCTAGTTTTTTTTTCCATTTTGTTTCTATTTATATGAATATGTCAAATAGTTATTTCAAGGGGCAATATTTTTTTTCCATTTACACACATATTTAAATACACTTATAAAATATTTTAAACTCTTTAAAATTACTATATTTTACTTCCTTTTACTTTTTACCCACCATCCCTCACCTTTACTTCCATTTTTAATACTTTAATTTTCTGATGATAAATTATATCAAGTATTTAAGTAACTCAAAATTAAATAAAATGCATATGGTTAATTTTGGAAATTATTTATCATTGCTTGTACACCTTATTATTACTCAGTAAAAAACTGTAAGACTAGATTCATTACCCAACTCATTTTAAAGGTGAATTTTAATTTTGACATGATTGACTAATTTCTCATTTTACCAAATATAAAGTGTATTGTGAAATTGAGATATCATTATTCCAGATTAAATTCTTTAAAATATTTGTCTACTTATATTTAACCTTCTTAAGTTTAGTAAATATAACATAGATAAAAATAATAATGTGAGAAGGGACTCCTTGGCTTCTTTGGCTTCCTCATTTCCCATAGCTATCACTGGATAAGAACCAGAAGCATAAACTAGGACTAAATCATTCACTTTGAATACTTTTTAAAGCCAGCAATGGAAGCACTGCAACTTAAATAAAGAAGTATTCAGGAAACAAATGTTCATGTCATACCATCACCTACTTCTCATAACTCATAAAAATCTTCAAATATCACCAAAGTGCCTTATCAATGCATACAATTTTGTTTAGTCCTTTTAAGTTTAAAGTAAATTTTCACTAGGCATACAAAGGACATTAAAGAATTTGAAAGGACTATCCTTTAAGATAATATAAATTCTGACTGAAATTTTCATTTTTCTAGTGGTTAAAGAGTTAGAACAATAACCTACATTTTGAAGTTATGAAAGAATTTGAAGTGGGAGTGATACTTATGCCTCAGCTGAAAAAAACTTTCACATAAGTTGACAGTGTTTTAAGGAGTAATCATCTTCTTCTTTTTGATTTACCTATTTTTGATTATTATCCTGATGTAGAAGAATGCCATAAGTCATTTAAGTTTTTGTTTTTGTTTATTTTTTATAATCACACCATTTTTGGTCATTATTTTTAATGCAAATGCCCTGTTTTGTTAAATGGCTTTTCTAGTTGACCAACCCCCACCTAATAAAATGACTTCTCTATATGAAATTAGTACAATGCTATTTGACTTAAAGGCCGGTCTTTTACCACCATCTCACTCAGATGAGACTGCAGATGTCAATGTTCCAGAATTTCTCATCTATTTACTAAGCACTGGTGGCTACTAAGATCATCCCCCACCTGGATGATAAAGGAGGATGGGACATCAATTGGTGAGAGATTTAAATCTTGACACAACTGTTTCCCCCAGGTTGAGAATTCTTGGTTTCTTGGCTCAAATGAAGCTTACATCCACATAAGAATACAATACCTTTAAAAAAAAAATAAGTGAATAAAGTAAAATAAAACTTTTCAGTTAAATTATAAAAGCCAGTAATCTGATCATTTCCCACATTCACTTTGACCTTGATTGAATCACTTAAAACAAACAAACAAACAAACAAACAAAAAACTTTCCAAAGCCTCATATCTCTATCTGTCATATGGACATGTTATTTGAAAGGTTTTGCTTGTTTGTTTTTGCTTTTTAAGACTAGTTCTCACTATTCTGCCCAGGCTGTCTCGAACCCATGGACTGAAATGATTTCTCAGTCTCCCAGTGTCTTGGATTATAGGCATGCACTGTGGTGCCTGACTTCCTTTGAAGCTTTTTTGGATGAATTAATTCACATATAGTGTGTAAGTGTACAGGCAAGATGGCATGAGGAAATACTCTGTAAAACAAAGTTCTGGAGAATAAAGAAATATTCAAATGATCTCAATGTTCAACATTTTCTCGCTCCAATAAAATATAATTCAGGGAAACTTAATTCAGCTTATAATGTTGTTCAGTATTTTAGAATTCTCAGGAGAAAACCATAACTATCATATATCTTTATAAGATCTTGCATTAAAACAACACATAGTCAAAATTATGACTATTAATATTAATAAAAGCTATTATAGTTGCATCATTTTTCTAGACAATAGCATATACCAATTTGTATTACTGGGCTATCATATTAAAATTAATGTTGCACTACGTATTCTTTATTTATTCATCTTTTTTCTTGAGGTAAGTTTCCTATGAAAAGATGTCAATGAAGGCAAAAATCTGTCCTGAATTGTTTGGAATTTTCCAGTTTTAATTATAAAAATCCAATAGATAGGATGTCTTCATGTCTGGTCAGATAATCAAAGTTTATCACTTTAAAGTATTTTTTCTTTTTTTCCCTAAAATATTTAGAGAACTTTCTTGTTTGTGAACAGTTAACAATTCACAGTTAACAGTTCACAGTTAACAGTTATCAGTTCACAATTAATTGTTTGTGAATCAATTAACATGCTGAATTAAATATTTTCCCTTTGTCCCTGTCAAAGTCCATTTATCAGTTCTCTAAATACCTGACATTGCCTTTGCAAAATCTAGGAAAAAGTCTTGGATTTAGGTGATTAAAATATCACCAGCTAAATTGATGTAAGTTGGGGAAAGACAAAAATAAAGTAGATCAAAATAAAGGGGAAAAAATCTAATAGTTCAATGAAAGTAAATAACTCAGAAAAATTTGAATATACCATTATTATATCTTGTATGATTCTACTCGAAAGTATGGTAGAGATTGTTATTAACTAGCTAAAACAGCGATGTATCAAATTGTCTCTAATTGACCTTACATTTCTTTTAGTAAGTTAGTAGTTGTAAGTTTAATAAACACTAACAGCTCATTAAAATTTAATGAGCATCTATTATAGCAAGCATTTATAAAATATATTTTTAGGGATTCAAAATGCTTTATTAAATGACACTTGCTGGAAATCATAATAAAATGAGAGCATTATATATGTCAGCTTTAATAAAAACCTGGATAACCCACCACTAATTATTGGTGATAATGCACATGGAAGGAGTCGGCTTGGTTATTCATCTTTTGCAATCCCCATTGAGGATTCCTTGATCTTGACAGTCCCTTGAGAGCTAATGCAACCCTGATACATTCATGCTCTGCACTCCTAGCTTTAGTGATAGTGCTTCAAAGGCATAGAGGTTCATAAGTCATACATTCTGTTCCAGTCCCTGTTAGATATATCAACAGAGCATACTTTTGGAAAAGTTTTAAGTATTTCCAACCTCTGCTGGAAACAGGAAGGGCAAAGGTAAAAACACAAAGTAGAAAAAAAAATAAATAAAAGTAAAGGAAACAATATTGAACTTCAAAAAAAAAAAAAAGAAGAAAAGAAAAGAAAATGCTTGCTTGCATTTGGACTAAGGTTAGTTTTTTTTTTCCCCCCCTTCCTGCTTACTAATTCATCCACCCCATGATCCTAGTGAGAGCAGAAAGTCAAGCAGAGTTGTCCTTGTGCACCTCTGTACTCTGTGTGACTTTGCTATGCTCAGAACTCCCACTGACTTCAAAGAGGAGAAAGGTCAGGCAAGAAATCCACAGGGTGCTAGGGGGAAAGAGCCAAGGACAAAGCTACAGTGAAGTCATCTCAAGGGTAACACTGTTTCTTTATCATCATCTGATGGGTCCAATTAAATTCTATCTTCAATATTACATAGCAGATATTTTTTCTGGAGGTGAAATGGAAACATCTGTATGTCTCCTAAATCTAAAACGCAGATATTTTTTCTGGAGGTGAAATGGAAACATCTGTATGTCTCCTAAATCTAAAACCCAGGAAAAAATAACAACTTTGAATGGTTTTATGTGTAAAACCTCAAGTCAGACCGAGATCAGGGATATGTCCTGCTCTAGCTAATGTGTCTAAGCAGTACAAGACTTGTTCAGGCAATATTCACAACTTTGGTGGTGACTAATCGAGTCTGAGAAATCTATAACCACAATTGACAACCACTTGTCCAAGACTTAACTGGCAAGGTAGGAAAAGGAGCTCACAGAATTGGAGGGGAAGTTGAGGCAATAGAAGCAACAAGAGAATGCTATAGTGGAACATTGAACATTTTTATTAGCATAAGTTTCATGCAATAACTTCAGTGGTCTTCCTTCTATTTCCAAGTGCATATTCATTTTTGAACAGATATTTAGTGGAATGGACAAGATGCATACATTTTTTAATATGCTAATTGAAATGAAATACTCTAGCTGTTTATCTCATTTCTGTAATGACTTTCTTGTTCATATCCATGTTTTGTAACAGTGACTGCTCTCAACTTACTATTTTCTTCCGTAGGTCATGCAGCAACTTTTTTCTCTGATTGTATTTTGGTCACTTTAAAGCCCTGTTATGAACTCTATTTCATATTTTAATTCCAATGCTTCCACTCTGACTTCTCTATCTCCTTGTGGAATTCTGTTCTCAAAAATCACATTCATGTTATCCTTTTTCCAAAAACGTATCAATGAATCTTGTAACAGTGTGACTAATTTCTTCCAGAACTTGTCACTACCAAGCCTTCACACCAAATGGTGCAGAGAGGACAGAAAAAGCTCCACACTCAAAAAAGTTTGTCATTTCCTTCACTTTCCAAATTCCAAAAATGGTACTATTTTTATCCCCAGAGTAGAAACATAGTTTCTATAGACTTCTCTCTGCTGGTCCACCCAGAGCATCCTTAACAAGATTAATTCTGGGTAAAACCAATTAATGATCATGATGGAGGGAATTTCTAGACTAGAAGAAGCTTAAATCATGACTTACCCTGGTGTCTCCTCCTATTGTTTGATTACAAAACCCAGGCTCCTCTAAAACAAAGTATGTTATATATTGTAGCAGGGGGTCAGCCATGGAGCAAAGCAGGTCAAATTTGGCCACACCTCTTCAATTATTCTTCTGTTTGTGCCTATTTTTGCCTGCAACTGGAATCAATGAGTATTGCAACAAGAATCATAAAACAGTTCACAAATCCCTAAATATTACTTATCAGTTTTGAGAAAAAAAAAATTGTCAACCTGCTATCTTGCCAAACACAAGATACTTTCTGAGATATGATTTATATCCTGGTTTCTAATGTCCTTTCCTTTTTCAGTAAACTGTGGTGGCCAGTTGATAAGAAATGTTAACCTCTTTCAACTTTCTCTTTAATTTAGAGCAATGGAACTTAATCTATGTTTCATGAAAATGATGCTTCATTTCTGAGACAGTTATTATGTAAGCATGTCTCTGTGGATGTACATATACATATTACACATATACTATGTATATATAAATACATACTTATTTTCTGGAGTAGCATATATTCAGTAAGTCCAGTAAGTCCATTCTGGGGTTTGAATGTAAGCTCTCAAACTTTGGGTGTAGGATTTATGAAGACGACTAAGATTCTAAACCTAAATTTTGTCATTAAAAAAAAAAAAAAAAAACAGATCCGGTGACATCTATCTAAGAGGTAGAGGCTTGAAAGTTTAGAAATTAAAAAAAAAAGTTTATACAATTAAAAATGCACAGATGAAATGATCTCCAGCAGCTCAGAAACAGTAAATGGAAAGCCTGATGCATCTTCAATGTAAACACAAAGTCATTCACGGCTCTTGTTCCTGAATTAAACTAAAGCTAAGACAACCATTTCAATGCTACCAAATAAAGACTTACTGCCTTATTGAAGAATGAAATGAATGATATCATTGCTTTCCTAGACAGACAGTAGAATAAAATAAATAAGAGGTGGCTTGGGAGAACATGTATCTACTCAATTCTCCAGCTTATTTCTAAGGGTAGCCACCAGCAAAAATTGAATATTTCTGTAAATATACAATCTTGTATAAGAGTTCTGAATTCTTTAACTTTAATTTGCATACTGATATCATAATTTTATTTAGACAGAGAATGGACAAATGTGTAGTTCATTGCCATAGAAGTGATTCAAAGAAAATGTATCAAGTAGTGTTTCCAGCTATCTATCTAATTTCAGTAGGCTGAAGCAGCATAAGTACATATTTCAAAGTTAAAGATTCAAAAAAAAATACATTGACACAATTGGGTAGTTTTTAACCCAGTGAGTAACACAGACATGATAAATTTAATTTTAGAAAACATATCTGCTCCTTAACATCCTTTCCAATCCGAAGTGGTACCAGCAGTGTTGAGAATGGCAGTACATATGTTATGACTGTCTGAATTTCAGAAAGCCTTTGGTTAAATTTTGCATAATCGGTTCCTGCATAAGACAGAGCTTGCAAGAATCCAGGAGGAGACATGGGAGTAGATAAAGAATGAGTGAAAGAAACAAAAAACAGACACTCCTGGTAAGAGGAACCATGTCCACTCAGGGGGGAGCATTAAGAGGGTCCCACATGGAGCAGAGCTTAGATCTTGGCTGCCTTTTATCTGAGTAACTGATTCAGACAGTGGGATCAGATTTAAGTGGTTGCATTTGCAGATGCTGATTGGCAGACAGTGAACACAGAGATAGCTGCCAGAGAAATTCAGAAGGCATGATCACACTTTATTAGTGCATAGAAGATGATGGCATTTCATAGTGACCCTTTAGGCTCATAATATACTCACGTAAACATACAGTGGAGAGTGGCAAGAGAGAGACCCTTAGAATGTAGACAAACACTACACAAACTAAAAGAAACATCCATATAAGCCTGGATTGAAAGTTTTCATACTCAATATGAAAAGACCTTAAAAATAAGAGCTAATTGAGGCAAACTATTTATATTAAAATCACACCATACTGGGAAAACTGCATTTACTTAGAACATTAAGATTGATTGGGGACCTTTTACATTTGGATGTAATTTCTAGCTTCAGATCATTTAGCAGTGAGTCCAGAAAACATTCCAGACTAGAAGCAACTGAATACTGCTGACCTGACTTTGTGAATGTCCCTGCACACAACAATTTGCAAAAAGAATAAAAACATGTCTAATGCAGTGACATATCTCTGCCTTGAGCATAGTAAGCTGAAATGTGGTGGTATAACTTGAGCCTGATAAATCTGAAAAAATGATCAGTGAAAGATTGTTGGTATATGTTAAAGTGTTCTTTGTGCCTGTGTTACCATTTTAAAGAAATAAACTAACAAAAACTGCTCATTCTTTAAAAACAGGTGCTTGTCATTCCAAATTCAGTTTAAAAAAGCACATTAGTCATTATCATTACTAGCTTTCAAAATGAATGGGAAATGCAAGAAACAGGAAATAAATTATTTTCTTAAGATATAGTCAGTCACGTTGTATGAACAATCAGATGATTCACCTGATGGTAAAGAAAAAGCACTTAAACATCTTGAATTGTACAACGATGCTCATATTTTTTCTTAATTGATTGCACAAAATACTCCAGGGGTGATAGCAAAATCCCTGCTTGTCTTTGTGATTGATTATGTAAGAGTAAAGAACAGAAGAGAATGCAAAAAGTCAGCAATGAAACAAATTAAAATAAAAAGTTCAGACAGATAATTTAATTTTTAAACTGGTCAGCTGATACTCAGGAAAATAAATTAGAATTGATAAGAAAAAAGAAACAAGATCAAATTACAGATTTGGAATTACTACATAAACAGTTCTTGTCATAAAAAGTTCCAGTTATTCTACTAAGAGTTGAAGATCTTTTTGTTTAATTCTGAGAAAACAAAATTGCAATAAACAATCAGATTGCCTAGATTCTCAGCTTGGAGAAAGAAAGCTAGACATAGAGAGCAAAGCAATGTTATTTTTTGTAGCTCTCTGAAATATACTAAAATGAGTTTAAGGTTTTTTATTTTAATAAAAAGCATCTTGAGTAATACAGTTTCTTGGAAGAAGTGCTTGTAGAGTGTTTGTCATCCTAAAATTAAATAGGACATTGAAATTTCTCATTTCCTCTTTTTAATGATTTGTTTAAAAAGTATATGTGTGTGTGTGTATATATATACTGATTTTCCTTTCTAGAAATTTTCACTTGTGTCCACTTAAAAAACTATATTATCTAATTCTTGAGTAGGTAAATATATACTCAGATGAATTTTCACTGGTAAACTAGAAATTGTGCTATCAAGAGATGATGTGAAAAAACAATACTTACATTTTTACCTTTCCAATATGCAAACAGTGGCATGTATCTGACATCTGCTATAACATATATTTGATAAGTCATCAAAATAAAAGAGCAACAATTTTTTTGGTATATATTTCAGTAAAAAATTGATATATATTTCAGTAAGAAAAATGTGTGCCCTGAAAAAGAGTGTAATTTTTATTTCAGATTTAAAAAAATTAATGCAAAAATACCCCACAGCATATACATATATAAAACAAGTTGGATATATCAAACTATATTATCCTAAAAGTTCTGCTGTAATATATTTCTTTTTCTTAGTCATTTTTCATTCAGAAATCTTTTAATGTAGTTGACATTCATATTTTCTAAACTAGCATTTGGTGTATTCCTGCAAAATCTAAGAGATCTAAGAGATTCAGCATGTCTATCCAATCTTTGTTTCTTTTAGAATTCTTCCTGTAGTATCTGTGCTGATAAAATGAGAACATTTATAAAACAAACACACACACACAAAAATAAAATCTCTATAGGCATCATCAATTTGCGGATGGAAATGTAATTCTTTGTATTTTTGTTGTTTTCATTTTCATGAAAAAAATAAAATACATATTAATTGAATAAAGTGGAGATGGTCCTGATAGTTCCTTGTTTTTCCTTAAGTTCTTCCCCATCACAAATTTAATTTCCCTACTTTAAAACCATATCTTTGTGATTTGCTCAATAAAATCTGCACTATGTTGAAAATTCAAGATATTGTGGGGTAGATATTTCATCTTTAGAGGGATTTCTTCTGAGGGTGCTCTAAAAAAAATCTACTGGATTTTAGAATCTATTAGATTTTTATTAGAATTTTTATTAGAATTTATGAGTTTTTATTTTATTTTCTTTTTTTTTTAACTTTAGCTCAATAAATTGCATCCTTGTTCTATCTACCCAAGTCATGCAGGTAAAGAAACAACAAACATAATTTTATAAAATCCTATTAACTACCTTGGAGTGAACAGTCAAAATCCCATAACCAGTGCAAAATAAAGCAAAAATCATCCCAAGCTCACCCTAATTCCAAAGTTCCTAGAAGATCATTTCTCAAATTCTGTCAATGGATTTTCATCACTGCATCTCTTGTTTTGTTTTTGTTTCTTCTCTGTTTAGTGCAGAACCTGGGAAAATAGAGGATAATGAAGATATTAGATTGAAACTACTTAGATTTTATTTTCACTGATGCTTAAATTTAGGGATCAATTTTGTTTATAAATGGCACTAGGATCTTGCAGACTTAAAGGAACAAATGGCATATCTGTTTCCAATAAGTATAGTTATTCATGTCCCACAACTTGATTCACATTAATAAATTGATATGTTTTCAGGAAATAGCAAAACATAAGTTGTTGAAAGTTCTTAACTGACCAGATACCCAAAAATGGTGCTTTTATTTTTTTTGCTGTATAATTATATGTTGGTCCATGGAATTTCAAAATTGAAATCAGTACTAGACATGCTGTGTTCCAATTCCTTTCTGTTGACATTGGAGGGTCTGCATTTGGGAGATACACATCAGTGATCTGTGTGAAATATTCCTACTAAAACCCTACATGTACTAAAACCACTGCACTGTTAGGAGAGGGTGCTTTGCATTGAACAGCTTTTCCTTCTCGAGGCATGCTTACTTGCAAAAAAAATATGCACACACACATACACACATATATACATCACAATGTATTCTTAGTCACATATCACTGCTACACTCCTTGACATGACAAGGATTTAAATAAGGAATGTTTCGTAAATGCTTTAGAAAGATCAAGGGAATTTTATGATCAATGTAGAAAGAAACCACAGTAAAGAGCTAAAAAATCTGCCAGAGAAACGTGTTCTTGTAAGAATTTCCCTAGGACTTCCCCTCCCACTTAAGGTTTTACTTTTGACTTGGTTTTGGTAAAGAAGTCAGCTTGTGAATGTTTCTCTCAGTCTGCAGCTTTGCACAGCTGTCAAGTGCGGGTCCAGGGCTAAGAAAAACCTAATTACTCATTGTTCTACTTTGGTTACTGTTTATCAGTTAGGAAAACATGATGGTGAGAAGAAAAGGAGTTTGTACAAAAAGAAAGAAAACTAGTTTTATAAACCCAGGAATCAGGAAGTCCATTTCCATCAACTCACAAACAAACCATGGCGATTTTTTCAAGATATCACTCTTGGATTTAGAACTGTGTGTTTAGGACCCATGGCATCATAGAATGCATACTCATTCCTACTGAATTCAGGTAATTATAAAGTTGTCTACAGATGTCTAATTTTTTAAATATAAGAAATAGGACTATAGATAAATGATAGTAGCAGAAATAAAGATGTCATCAGTTCTTGGGCAATGAACTAAAGGAAGACAATTCAGACATAGTTTATTGTCTTATGTCATATTATGCGGTATATATATGAAAAGATATCTACTCAATAAAGTTTCATTCTTGTTCTTGTTGGAAAGAATTAATAGTGATAGATCAGGAATTGCTCGGTATCACTAGCAAGGTAGTCAAGCCAGGTCAGGAGACTTGTGTCTTCCACAAAGAAGCAAACATTAGCATGTAACTTGGAGAGGCTCTAAATGAGGCTGAACTCAAGAGGCCGGAACAAGAAACGCCTCTATGATCAGATTATTTTTAAGATTTTGAAATTTGTGCAAGTATAATTCATTGGTACTCGGTAATTCAAAAATTATAATATGTATAATAATTATCTCATGGGGTTATTTCTCATTTCATGAGCGATGAGAAGCCCTGGTTTCTGCTTTCAGGGTAATGAGACTCTAACACAAAATGACACATTTGATAAATAGTAAGTCCATCACATAATATTGCCTCAGATATGTGGGCAAAAATCACAGCTGTATAGAGAACAATGTTTTACAATAGTAGTCGTAAACAGAAATCTTTCATCACACTATACATGTTGTGTGTATATATGCAAAAGTTTGAATATAAACTACACTGTGCATGTACATGCATGCATATGAGTGTGCATGTGTATTTATGCATACATCTATGTGTGTATATGTGTATGTATGCATATAAGTGTGGACGGTTATATACACACTATATATATAGGAATGCACCCATCTATATAATTCAGGTCTAAAAATAGACTGTATTAGGCTGTAAACAAGAAGAATCATCAAATTATATAGTCCTTTGATAAGTCATTACTGTATTTTTTCATATTGTGCTTTTTTTCCCCCTAAATGGTACATTACTGCTGTTGCTTCTTCCTTTGGAACACTATCCTGTCTCTGTGAGGCAGTTACTTGCATTTTTACTTCATACTGTAAACCATAATGCAATAATGAGTCTTCCTTCTTTACATAGATTTTATTTATTATGGATATATTTTATACTTTTTGGAGATAGATTTATGTTCATAGAAAATAGTTATCACTTTTGAAATGTGGAGAGGCTATTCAAAATCACAGAATTTTAAGAGATTGTATAAACCATCTTAACTATAGGTTCATACATCAGTAACTATATCTGTATATCAAATCTGGTTTTTAGAATGATGCTATTTTATCACTGCAGAAATCTGAAGTATTTAATCTTTTTGAAAAATTAGATTAATGTAGAAATGTATGTCTATATATGACTAATATTTTTTTTGCAGGGTATTTAAAACTTACTTAAATTGTTTAGTAGTTTTAATTTTATAATCTCTTTTGGAATCGTGTCTATACATTTAGAATTGTGTCCCAGACAAATTTTATTTCATCAATGCATTCCTGTCTACTGACCTGCCTTCATGAATACCTACCTGTCTTTCTATTTATCTATCTTTGACTCTGCTACTTTTCTTTGTTGATGTCTAAGGGTCTTCAAATCTTCATCATCAAATAGAGAAAAAAAATACGCCTTTGCTTTTAATCAAAAATCAAAGATTCCCTGATGAGATTTGATTATCTTGTTTGCATTGAGAGTATCATCTTTACTCAATGGTTCCCCATCATTTGAATATATGCCTTGCATATTATTTGAAAAATCACAATTCTAATAAGGCCCTGAAGCCAAGGATAAACATCACATTGGAGTCCTCACTGAGTTAGAACTCCATATGGCAGTGACTTTGCACAGCATCAAGTCAGTTAACAAAGGACTCGCTTTGCAGTAAAAATGGATATCTGGACTATGTGTGTATGTTTCTGTTTAAATTAAAACATTTTCCTGGTATATTGTTAGATATTTGTTAGAAAACATTTTAATGAATTTCTTATAACTTGCTATTAAATAACTATGTGAATCTTTATTTTAAACTTTAGGTTATGAAATTTCTTCATCCAATTATGAAGTAGAACAGTCAGAATTGAAATCAAAAATTATAATTTAATACACATTTCAATTTATAACATTTATTTATTTTAAAAACTGGGAAACCTAAGGGGGGGAAATACTATAGACACAAGACTACAGATAAATTTGATCACTAGAGAAAAAGGAAGAAAATTATGTATTTTCATATGATGAGAGAGAGAGAGGGAGGGAGAGTCCTTCCCTTTGCGAGTTCTATATTTCTCTACATTCTTTAACAAGTTTACACACAGGTAGTTCTTACCTGTGTTCACTAACTTAATAAGAACAAGTGAAGACTGTCCAAATTCATTCTAGCACAATCTGTATTATTTACTGATTTTTACACATGTGTCTTTTCCCATATTTAAATTAGTCACAAAGGAAGGCAAAGCAGAGGTGTTTCTTAGTCTTTCTTAGATGTGGGGGGAAAAAAAGAGGGCATAATTGTCAGTGAGGAGGCTTAGTTTACAGCAGAAACATAGCCTTTTCTTTTTGAATTGAAAAACAAGATGTGGATTATATATATTTTTTTTTTCTTGTGTATCATGGACCAGAGGTGCTGCCAGAGGTCTTCTATTTAAGTTTCAAAAATTCAGTGTATGTTGAAAATGATGAAAATATTTACCTCTCATAGATATACTACTTACTGAATAATTGAAGAGACAAATAATGGAAGAGACAAAGACCAGAGACAACACGGGGCATACCACCATCCCAGGAGATAACATCACATTGCTAATGCATCTTCCTCTCTCTGACCTCTACCACTCTTTTCCTAGTACCAATGAATCCTTTATTAGTTGATATTATAACTAGTTTTGTCATTCCCCCCTCCCCTATTGGGAATGACAATAATAATATCATTGACAGTTTTGACCAAGTATTCATTGTGATTTCACTTTGTTTTCTTTTTCAAAATATCCGGATGCCCTACAATCTAATGAGGATAAAAGCTTCTGTGATGTTGGTACATGTGTGTTTCTGAAAGGCTGTATCATCTACATCATAGATTAAATAATTTAATCTGATTGTTTCTTTTGTGTGGTTCATAGTTACCTAGAACATGGTTTGATGTATTTAACACAAAACTAAAAATGCAAACTATGCTCTCAGGATAAAGCATTTATAGCTAAAACTATGTTTCCCTTCTTATAAAAGTCTTCTTAGTTTAGCGAGTTAAGAAAATGGCATGTTGGGTATGTATAAAAAACTGAACAGTAACATGCTAGAAACTTGAGATAAGCTATGCCTGTTTCTTTATTTCTATGGGTTGGATAGCTAACTCATTCATTAGCATTGTATAGTTATCTATTTCTTTTTCTGTTTCTATCTGTCACATAGCCATGGTTTTAAAGTGCAAAAATATTTTAATTCTGAAAAACATTTTAGTTCTGATATGGCATTAATAAAATTAACATTGTGATCAGAAAATGTAAAATTACATTAATAGTTTTTAAAAGCAGAATTAAATAACAGAATCTAAATAGCAGAAAAATTAAGACCACAATGAGTATGTATGAGGTAATTTCCTAGAATATAGATAAAAGTAACATAAATGAGAACTATGGTGTCAAAAGAAAGTATTTCTAGATTGGTAATTATATGTGCATAGATAGGATAAATCAGAACTCTTGCCATAGAAGTAATAGTCAGGTATGTAGCTAAAAGTAACTATGAAAATTAAATAATAGAGCAGCAATTTTTATAACTGCACTCTGTTTCAGACTATGGCACTAAAAGCAACTCAGACTTGACAAATATGACTTAACAGAACAATGAAAAATTTGCATGAGAATTCAAAAAAGACAAAAGTTTTAATAGCTTATATAGCCAGACTGATCAGTCTTAACTCTGAAATACCAATTTCCAGAAAACAATGGAGAGATGTTTGAGTGGAGGGAAATGGAAGCATTGTTATAATTAAGCACCTTTTGGAACTACAAGTTTCAACACAAAAATCTCGTGGAAAACTAATGAAGTTGAGCATTTCTAAACTTGAAATGCTTCCAAGAAAAGACAATGCTGTATTTATCCCGGTCTCCTATTAACCTCCTTTTCTTTGTAAGTTCCGCTAAGCTTCAATTTCATAACTATAGTTGTTGTTTTCAACACCTTTGCATGAATAACACTTGATTGTGCTGTAGTTCTGACTCTAAGCCCTGATTTTATGTGACTTTCAATGGAGGCTAAACCTAAGAGCTGTTAGAGTCTGCCTTTTCCAGTGCTAGAGTGAAAATGTGATTGGTCAATGATCAGCTGATGGCTAATATTCCCCTTGGTTCAGTCACCTACTACAAAGTGAAAGGCAGAACTACAGGGTCACTTTGGTTCTCCTTCACAGAGCTGGCAGATGGGCTAAGTTAAAAACTATATTCTCAGTGCATAAATGGGCTCATTTTGCATTCTGTAGAGTATAACTGAATTATTTGCTTAATATTAAAAAGCATTAGAAAGTATATCATCCCTAAAGCCCCACTAAAACTAATGAATCTGTACTATACATTACTGAAGGACTGCACATAATAACATAAATATGCTAAAATTATGAATTGAAACAATGACTGGTGAACATGGAAATCCACTAAATGTTGAGATAAGTGACACTAAATGTTGAGATAAGGGACAGATTGTAATGATTCTTTATTAGAAAAAGTTTAATGCAGTAATTGATAACAATGTACTGGGTCTCAAAACAATGGTTTTAATACTTTCAAGAAGATGTGTCACTCCATGCAAGTTAAAGGGATCTTATTTTTTTATTTTGACATTTGTGTTCAAAAATCAAATAGTTTTTATTTATACCTTCTAAAATGATCATGATGTTTTTTAAGGGATTTATCACCTCCAACATCTCTTCACTCTCACTCTGAAACTCCTGTCCTTTGAAAGTTACCCACTTAATTAAATGAAATTCAGTACTTAACTTCTCCTTCCTTCCTTCCTTCCTTCCTTCCTTCCTTCCTTCCTTCCTTCCTTCCTTCCTTCCTTCCTTCCTTCCTTCCTTCCTTCCTTCCTTCCTCCCTCCCTCCCTCCCTCCCTCCCTCCCTTCCTTCCTTTTCAGTTTTGTCTATAAGTTAATAAAAGTCTTTAAGACTTGAAGCTGCCAGGTTAAATACATGAAGAGTGGCATTCACCAATACTACCTAGTTAAGTAATACTAGTTAACTAAATTAGATTTGAAATTAGAGATGAATCCCCATATTGTCACAGAAGCATTTAAATTTAGCCATACTTGACAAAATGTATTGAGTTTTTTCATACCAATTTGATTTCTTTAACTTGCAGTAATCTCAATTCTAAGCATTATGTTTCTTAAAACCCTAACCACATTCTCCTGGACATAATGTTTTCATCTTTTTCTCTCATTAAATCTGTCTAAATAGGACATCCTTGTTCTCATTATTTTGCTTAGTTTAAATCCCTTAAATCCCTTTAAATGGATTGTGAAATTGTTTCCTGATGGGTTTTGTTTGATATGTTAATTTTTCAAAGGGTACTGTTTTCAGAATTCTCCCAGGTCAGGTAGCTGGGATTTCTGTAGAAGTGACTGGTGAGACAATGGCCATGAATTCAGGGCACTTAAACGCTAATGGGCTAAAAGGAAATGCACTCAAGAACTGGAAGTCCACTGAGAAAGAATGTGAGGTTACCCCTTTTCATCATCAGTCCTTTTCTGCGGTAAACAAAAGAGAAGGCATCAATTCTTTAAATACCAACATCAGGAGCAGTTCATCATTGGGGCTGCTGTTCCTCCAGAAATCATTGCAAGCTGCTTAAGTCATTTTCCCAGTACAGTCTACAGTTCCAAACATGAGGAGTTTAGATCGCCATGCATCTATCCTGCAGGACTTCAGTTAAAAGTCACTTTGGCTGCCATTCGACAATGCCCGATAAAGACCTACCTCTTCCAAGTGACTCAAGCCTCAGAAATGCACAGAATTCCCTCTGATCACCATCTTCCATCTACACCTGCTGCTACGGGTTATTTACTAAAGGAGGTAGGGTGGAGAGGGTTGGAAACTTGATTTTTGAGACCAACGTTTTCTATTCTTATTTATAAAACGGAGTTTGAATTGGATTCTTTCAGAATCAGGTGAGAAATTAGAATCAAAAAGAATACAGAACTTAGGTCAGCTGTGGAAACAAAAATCAAAAGATCCAGGACACAATTCATAAAGCGAGGTGATGAAGGAAAGAACAAACATTCTGTTTTGACAAAAAGTGATAAAAATGGCAGTCTGTACTAATACTTGATCTATTTGGATTGAAAACTGAAAGTCCAGCATATACTTCAAATATATACATACAGCACATAGCAAAATGTCACAGAAAATATAGTCACGTTCATATTAGGCAAAAGTATAAAAGCGAGAGAGGGGAAGAATGGTGACAGTAATTTCTGTACAAAGGCAAAATCAAGACAGAACAAATGAAATAAACACAAGTTTATTTTTGCCCCATAACATAATCTACAATGGCAATATAACTATCTTAAGCTTTTATGAGTCAAAAATAATACCAATATGCTGATTTAATTGTAAAAAGCAAAATAAAATGAATATAAAGAAACAAAAGATGTATAATTCTATAACACATCAACTTGGTTGTAAGTTTACATAACAAACTGTCTTTCAAATATAAATCATTTGAGGGTCTGTTTAAGGAAAAAATGGAACTATTTCCTATGTCCTTTCCAAAAACATAAAACAAGACAAAATTTCAGATTAAATATAAACATTCTGAAAATTAACAACAAAAATGCAAACTGTGCACATCTCCACCTTCACCCAGCCCCATGTCAAACCCAGAGGACTTGTGTCACTTGCTTTGCAAGTACCCCAGTCTGGGTGCATTTGTCATGATTATCAGTTCTAGAAGCTAAAATAATAAAAAGTTGAAGCCCATGGCATTATTGTCACAGGATTTTCAATAATGAACAAAAATAGACAGTCAGTGAAAGCAGCCAGTGGGGTTTCTCCTTGAGTTCCCACTGAATCTCCTCTTGAACTTGCTCTAGGAAGGCTATGTAGGCAGGCAGGTAAGACAGGGTTGGCTTCCCAACCTGCCATAAATCTTCAAGTTCCTTCTCTGTCCTCCCTCTGACTGTCCCTCTGGTAACACTGAACTTTCATCCTCTCCTCCCAGACCCAAACCCACTCATTCATGCTCACACCCATTGTGCCCAAGTATGTACAATCATGGGCAGGGTGTGGAGTCACAGCTAATGGTCATAGAGGTTAATGGAAGAAGGGTGTGAAAAACCCTGACAAGTTATTTATCTTACACAAACACATTGAAACACCAAGATGAATACTTTCGATTTCATTTTTTATAATTTTATTTGAATTTATTTATTTATTCATTCATTCATTCATTCGTTCATTCGTTCGTTCATTCATTCATTCATTCATTCATTCATTCATTTATTGGATACAATGGTCCATCATCCATGACATCATTTTTATTATTAGATAATAAGAACAGCACCATGTTCAAGTATGTGAACTGTGAAAACAGCTAATACAATTCAAGTGCCACTCTATAACTTTCTGTGTAATTGTGGAACTTTACTGTTTCAACTCCTGGAGCCCTAGTTTTGTCTGTGAGATGGACATGATGTCAGTATGACCTTAAATAACTGTGACACACATGCTTCTTGCAGTACCTAGCACAAAGTAAACAATGCATGTACTCATTAAAAAATAGCTCCCCTGTATTCATTTTGCCATTCATTTGTTTATTTTTCTTTACCCAAATACTGGATTTGTACATACAATAACTGATTTTTCAATATCTATGCCCACATTATAGTAAATAAACTATAATACTATCAGTCAAATAATTTTTACAAATACGTGAGTATGGGGTAACAATAGTCACAAGATTTCAAAGAAATCTTCCTTTTTGTGGAACTTAGAGTATATTTCTAAAACTTCTCTGTTCAATCTTCTTCTGAGGAAATCTTTGAGAAATAATGATTTAATAGTGATATCAGGGAGCTTATAACAAAAAAATCATATAAGGATACATTATTCTGCTCAATATAAAATGTCTTCATAAAATAGTCATGATAAATTTGTGAAAAGGCTAATTTCATTGGAAGAAATGACAGTAATGTGTAGTCAGCATATATCATGCCAAAGCAAAGATAGTTTTATGGGTCCTCAGAATATGACTTATATGGACTGCCATGATGCCCAGTGATTGCCTTTGGGGGTCATACCAAAGATTTCTCCTGTGTAAATGTTATGATCGAATTTGAGGTGTTACATTTATTTTTTCCTTCAACCCTGCTTGGAAGAATCCTCTGCAAATCACTGGGAGTAGAAAGGTCTTCCAGATTTCTTACTGAGTTTTACTGAATGTGTTTTCCTGTTTTCGCATGAGTCATGACAAGAATGTACGACTTAGCCAAGGAGTATCAGAAAACAGTGAGTTTGATTGAAGAAGACTCTGATCCAGAGTAGAAATTGGTTCACAAGAGGAATGTTCCACCATGTTGTTGTAATTCGTAAGTGACTACTACTCAAGCTGAACCAAGAATGGAAACACAACACAGTTCGTTGAAGGCCAGTAGTGAACGAACAATGTCACTGGATGGGACCAAACTTGTTTTGTAAGACCTAAATCACTTCCTTCTGTGGTTTCTCTGCCTTTTTTTCTTTCTACTATATTTATAACCACACTTTGGAGCAATGTTTTCTCACCCTTGGTGGAGGACTTTTCTTAACCAGAGACAGCAGTCAGGGTTAAGAATTATGTCTTTGTTTACTTTTTAAATCTCCGTGGAAAACACATCTTTTCCCAAATATGTTCTTGAAATATTTACTTTGTGAAAATAAGACTATCATTTGGGGAAGCAGATTCAGAATTTGTGCCAACCATAGATTCAGTTCTGTATTTTGTCACACTTAGATCTTTTTTTTTTGCCTTATTTTTAAAGAATGTTTCCCATGAAGTTGACATTGTAATTAAAATAATATGTTTATACTATCTTGTTCTATGAAGTAAATTGAGAGGAATGTAGGGTAAAACTCAAATAGAGAAAATTATCCCAAAACATAGAATAAAGATGTCATGATAAAAACATTGACAGGATTTCTAGGAAACAAGATTGACAATGGAGTGACTTTACGACCAGTAGTTTTCTTAGTAGGAAGCTTTGGGGGTCTTGATTTGCAATTATTTATAGAATGTCTAAATGACCAATTGCAATAATTGGTAAATTTGCAGCATTTTCCCATGATCACATTACAATTTATATTTGTTAACATTCTAATTTCTAAGATACTTCCATTTGAGCTTGTCATTAAAACCAACACTGTGAAGTAGTGACATTACACATTTTGCAAATGGAAAAAATATTCTGAGATGTTCACTGATCATTTTGTATGCATGCAGCTCATAAATTATTGACATGCATTTTGAATATTTTATTTTGTATGTTTTAAGTTCCTGTTCTTTTAACTACCTCACTCTTATCTCACTTTTGTCACATCATTAGATATCAGTAACAATAAATGTTCCATACAGAGAAAAAATTAATATCCACTGCTTAGGGGATCTTTCAATTTAGAGATCCTTCTAACTTGAATTAAATTGTTTAGTGAATGTGTTTGTGTATCAACCTTGTTAGAAATCAGTGAGTCTTATTAATCTTTCATTGTTTTCAGAAATCAAACTCTGTGTTTGATTTTTTTTTGATATACTTGTTTACATCTTTAAGTTTTTGTTTTTTATAAATTCCGTTTGTTTTATTGCATTTTGCCTACCTGTAAGATATGTTCAAGTATCAGTTTCAGTGACTGTGACTTTATTTGGATATAATATTTCAAAATGTTAGTTCTGATGACACCTTACTTAAATAGGGTGGGGTCTTTAATGCTAAAGGAGAAAGCTAGGAAATGAGTATGGAAGTCATATAGGAACAGAGTGCCCCACGTTTTGAAGTCTACCTATCAGGCTGATTGAAAAACACTCAGTTGGAATAAGGAGAGTATCCTTCCATCTCTTCCTCCCATCTCTAAGCCCTGGGTCTAACAAACTGGGTTTACCAGTTTGATCAGAGAGTTCAGAGCACCAATATAATCACATAGTGCCAAAGTAAGGCTAATTTCAGGAAGGTAAAGCAGGTAATGTGGACAAATTAGTGGGTCTGGTAACCTAACAGCACCTTGCAAACTCAATAACCTGGGAAATCCATATGGGCTCAGCCAATCCAGTGAGAGATACAACTGAAAAATACCTAACAGCCAAACCCCTATTCCTTGTCCTCTATACCCACAGAAGCACCTATTTCCCAAGACATCGATAACTATGCTCTTACTCAGAGGGCTTCCCTGTCCTTCTTCTTACCTATCAATACCTGTCCTTATTTTTTGCTATCAATAAATCTCATTTTTTCTTTAATTTTGGTCTTCAACATTGAATTACTTCCTCAGCGAAGATAAAAACCAAGAAAGAGCCAGTCTGGAGCATCTTCTGACTCCAGGCTAGCTCCCTAAAACCTCAATTCAATACCCTATCCTATGGTATTACCTTTCCATTTAAGAAGAGGTAAGGTACAAATCCCAATAGAAGCTGGTCATGTGACAACAGGAAAAAAAAAAGGTCAGAATTATTCATTTGCAAGGCAAGGAAATTCAACAATTGCTTGCAAGGGAGTATACAACTCAGATTTCCCTCTGAACACCCAAGCAGAAACCAATTCTGCAGATATTTTGATTTTGGATTTCTTATCTTCTGAATAATGAGAGAGTACATTTATGTGCTTAAGTTACCTGAGGTATGGTTATTTGTTAGGTAGTACTAGGAAACTAATGTCTCCTTTTTCATTCCATAATAGATTAAAGATGTAAAATATTTTCAATGATTTCAATTTGTTGCTCTTTCATACTTATTGAAGTGGATCTTTAGATCTATAGTTTGCTCTCTTTTTAATTATGACTTTAATGCTATACTTCCTTGGCAAACAGAAATACATACCATGAAGTGCTGTTTTGTTCAGACAGTCATTGTCTAATTTCAAATATGTGGATATTTTCTATTTATCTTCTTTGATGGAATTCTAGTTTCCTTTGTGACAGGACATTCTAAAATTTTTTTTTTTTAGAGACTAGGTTTGCTATGTTGCCCAGGGTTGTCTCTCTTGATCCCACAGAATTCAGTGATCCGTAGCCTCAGCAAAATTACTTTTTAGCCTTTGGAAAATTATGTTTTATGGCTAGTATATCTATCAACATTAGTATAGTTTTAAGCATATTTGAGTCTGTGATCTGTTGATTTGGACCACAATCTTCTAAAATATATTAAACAGTTTTTTCTACTCTCTTTAGTCATGCTGTTTTCTTTTAGTTATGTTAATTCATAAATTATGTTTTATGAAAACATGATAGTAGAAGCATATATATATGTTAAATGACCATTTTATTAATTAAAAAGTTTATATTTCCCTAGCAGCTATTTTGTTTTAAAGTCTGCATTTTATGATATTTTTATAACTGTTTGTGCCTTTTTTTTTTTGTTAAAGTTACATGCTAGCACATCCATTGTTGCCTCTTCACTTTCAAATTTCTGTGCAATTATACATATATGTCAAGGGTTACTCTGCTTACTTTTAAAAAATGCAATATAACAAACGTTTTTAGTTTAAATATACATTTATTTATTATAATATGTCTCCATATTTCTATTAAAATAATTAAGTTATAAAACATCTACAAAATTTACAAATTTCAGGTTACATTTAGATTAGGGCAAGTTTCTGGACAATGGGCAATATGGCAGAGATTTTGACTTACCAGCATTTTAAGACTTAGAAGGAATTTTCTATATACCATTTCCTTGTGATGAATAAAATATATTCTGTATTTAACATAATATTATTGGAGATTTCACCAATGACGTTAGCATAGACCCTTGAATATGTAAGGTGAAGGACAAAGGATGATAAGCATTGTCTTATTTCCATCAAATCTATTCCTGAATTCTATTTGATTAACTTATTTGATATATTGCATTCCTAGAAGACATGGTACTGTGCAATATAATCGCATCCTCCTTTCACTTAACTTCAGATGAAGTATGAAATATTTTTTTAGATCTCCATCTAACAATAAAATAAAATAAGAGGGTAGAGATTGATAACATAGTGGATACAATGTTTAAAAGGTGCTATGGAGAATAAATAATAAATTAAATATATAAAAGATTTAAGAAAGGCATGGGTTTATTTAGGAGTGTCAAAAACCTTGTTTGTTAAATATAATGTCTTAGACATTCTGCTACTTATATTTGACATTCTGTAAGATTTCATTAAGGCAATTATGCAAGTTATCATTTAATATTTTCTTTCAGATGATGATAGTGTTAATAGTAACAATTCATTTTTACATCATATTATATATCACTGAAGTGTTCTGGACAGTTGATATGGATTACTCAATATTATTTCAAATATGTTTTTTAGTTCTTATTTTATTCTTTGCTTATCCTTATGTTATAGATTAAAGTAGATTTATAGAAGTCAGGTCAAGTTTCATAGATCCACAAATGGGAGCTAGGAAAGTATAAAGAAATTAGCTTTTCCTTTTGTTCAAAGTTACTTACAGTAGCTCAATGGATCTTATATAAGACAATGAGTATTTATCAAGATCCTGAGAAACTTAGAAACCAAAATATAGTTGTGTTTTGGGGGGAGGGGTGCAGGGAGAGGGAAAGAATGGGAATAAAACAGAGTGAGGTACATAAAGGATGATCTAAAAATAAAAATGCTATTATAATCTCAGTTCTACATGTGGATTAAATCTAACTATGAGTTGGCAGAAATAATCTTAGACTCTGCTACTGTGAAAGGAAATGTCAAATTCACTTAAAAGACCAGTGTGCTTGTAAAAAAAATGTAGTTGGCATTTCATTATATATAAAAATTAGGCATCCACTTATTTGTTTATTTCACTATTTACAGGAACTTACCATGTACAGACAGTTAAATAAGTAATAGCAATACAAGTTCAATTTGGACAAGAAGACTTCTCAAAACTTATATTTTATCAGTGAGTATCCTATTCGTGAATATCAGCATTATAATTCCTGGAATACCTGTGCTTTGACAGATATCCTGCAAACAGCCTGTTCAAGATGACAGTTGCTATGCAAGCATCAAAATTTTGTTCTTGGTGGGGCACGGTGGCTGGTGCCTATAAGCTTCAGCCTATGAAGCAGCCGGGGCTATGGATTGCGGTTCGAGTCCCGCCTGGGGCCCGTAGTGAGACCTAGTTCCAAAAAAATAGCTGGGTGTGGTGGCGCGTGCCTGAAATACCAGCTACCTGGGAGCTGAGGCTGGGGATTGCTTGTGTCTGTGGTACCTCAGGCAACGTGAGCCTGCGGTTCCACGGGCAAAATCAGCGAGACCTTGTCTCAAAAAAAAAAAAAAAAAAAAAAAAAGCTTGTTCTTTATTGGTTCTAGCAGTCACACAGTCACACAGACACATGAGGTAAGGCAGGGCAGAGTCAGCACCAGGGGTCAGGGCCAGGAGGTGGACAGGTTGTGATGAGAGGCAGGTGAAGGCAGGTGAACCCCTCAGCTTCCAAGGAATCATCACACTCTTTCTTTGACTTAGCTCTCTAGTGTTTTCTTCACATCACATTCTCTACTTGTAATACTACCTCTCTCCTCTTCCATGATCTCTTTCATGCTCTCTTCTCTTACTCTCTTTTAGGGGTGAGGCTGTCCTTTCATCACTTCCAGGCCCAGGTGTGCCTAGTCAGACAAGTGCACACCCCTAGTGCTCAGGCATAAGATCATGGAGATGGGAGAGTAGGACAGTGATATGAGTGCTGGTCAAAAGGGCTAATGGTGCACGAGTAAAAATCCTGAAGACGGATTTGTCCTACAATAGTGTATTTCAAATGAGACCAATTCTGGCAGTCAATGAAGACCTTAGCAGCAAAACAATAATGTACAGAATAACTGAAAGAGAAGTGAGTCAGTATAATCTGGAACAGAGCAGAGGATTCCTGAGGAGCATTCTGGATGAAGAGTAGGTAAGTTGTTGAGGACAGAAAGGAAGAAAAATTAGATAAAGGCACAGATCTAATTGTCTTTCCCTATCTCCAAGAAGAATAATATTCAGGCAACCAATGAAAACACAAAACATTCAGAGAGGTGTTTATTTAAGTTGAAGTTAAACTAAATATATATAGTTTAATTTTTCTCTGATTTTTTAAAAGATACTACTGTGTATGTATCTTTACAACCCCCCCCCCCCAAATGTTTTGGTTCTTTTAAATGGAACCTATGCTTTAAAAGCATTTATGTGTAACTTGAGAAGTTTTAGAACTTTTATCCAAATTTAGATTTTGCTAAGAGGGGAGGAAATTGGTTGTAATAAAAGCATAAAAGACATTTTATGACTATGTGTAAGCTAAAACAGGATGGCTTGGGGGAGCAGAATCGAAAATCAATGAGAAGCACGAGCAAAACTGATCCTTTCAATTTTTATTGCCCATGGTGAATCAATTAGAAATGACCAAGTAACCACTATGAGCAGAGTATAAAGGTGCCTTTCATTAGCTGGTCTATTTCTAATTCACATGAGAAAGTAAGGCAAAAGTATATGAATAGTAGTATAATTATTCAATACAACTGGCCTAGTATTGCCCATTTAGTTTCTAATTATTTTTTTTCTGCCTTTGGCAGCATGGATAGCTTATATAAATCTTGAATGAGCCAGGATTTAAAATACTGAATAAAGAACCAGGCTAAAATAATTGTTTTTATTTATTTATTTATTTTGTTTATTTAAATATGTGTAGCTAAATGAACATTAATTGTTTGTGACTTCAAAGTGTTGTGTTTTATGTAAAGGTAAGAAAAATAGATAAGGTCTCCTGAATACGTCATTTCAATAAATAAATATCAACTTTATAAAAATAAATGTTTTTAAAATATAGATTCATTATGTTTAGTTTTAAATCATATGAGCATACATTTTCATATTAAACTATGTGTATATTAACTTTTACTCACAATCTTCACTTTTACTTTCTAGTAAAATAATAAGTGAACTTACTTGCTATTCAGTGACTAAAGAAACATTTAAATGATGTTAAATTTATGTTGGCCACTTCTAAGTAACTTTATGGATAAAGGTCCAGTCATCTGTATAATTTCCCTGGAGCTGGGCTTAAGGATTTTGATATAGTACATACTAAGAACATGTGAAATGGATGGAATGGAGATCTTATAAACTATCTACCTATCTATCTATCTATCTATCTATCTATCTATCTATCTATCTATCTATCTATCTATCTATCTATCTATCTATCTATATATCTTTCTTTCTTTCTTTCTTTCTATCTATCTATCTATCATCTATCTATCTCACTCTATCATCTATCTATCTATCATTCTTTCATGAAGGAAATAGACTTCTTAGGGCAGAAAGGTTTCATGAATAGTTGCAAAAGTATAAGGAAAATAAATGAGTCTAAAACAATGTCACATTCCAACTCTAGCTTCTCTAGGCAACATCACTGGAGAGAAAGGGAGCCTTTCCATGTTTCTATTCAAACCAGTGATGTGGATGTAGAGGATAGTCACCACGTGACTCTCACACAGCAGCAGCAGCAGCAGCAGCAGCAGCAGCAGCAGCAGCAGCAGCAGCAGCAGCAGCAGCAGTAGCTACTGCATTCTCATGGAGTAGATACTCCCCCCCAAAAAAGCCAGACATTTTCACCATTGGGCTCACCCATTAGGGACTGCTTAGTAGATTCTAAAGAAGAATGTCAGAAAAAAAACAGGAGAGTGAGACAATAACCACCAAGAAAACCTAAACATATACACACACACACAACTACAAAACGGATAAAAAGAGAAGGTGGTTGCAATAGAAAGTTATTATCACTAATAACCATATGGGTTAATATAAAACATAAAGTTGAACAAACCTGAGCAATAAATTACAAAGTAGAACTCAAAACACACAGAAGTTACCCTGGTCCCTGTGAAGTTGTTGCCACCTCAAGATGGGGGTGGCAATAGTTTATGGAATATTCTTCCTAGTGTTAAAGAATAGGAGTCCTTTCTCTACATTCCTCACTTACAGTCCTACAAAACCTGACCTTTCTTCTCTAGAAGTCCTGATTTTGTATTCCAAACATTTTTTGGGTCTCTTTCTTCCTCTCAACTCTCAAATAATTGCTGAAACACACTAGATGATGCTGGGTCATGGCACTGTATGTGTATAACCTTGTAGTTTCTCTTTCCTAAGCTATCTTCATAGTATAGTATAAAGAACCTGGCCTGTTTCATCAAACTGTTAGATGATCTCACCCCAGTCCATTTTTTTCACCATGGTTACCTTGCTATTGTGGATGTTGAGTAAATATTGATAACATAAAGTAAAAGCTCAGATAATCTGTCTTTAACCCACTTTGGACTTCAGTCCAAGATATTCTAATTTATATCTTCCTTATTTTTAATCTTTCACTTCACCCTTCTGAAATAAATTTGACTCTTCCAACTAAAGAAAAAAGTAAAAGCTCACCTAAATCACTGTAGTAATCACCTAAATCACTGTAGTAATTTCCTAACTACTCCTGACTTTATACTTCCTCTATCCCTTCCACTCACCATTCTCCTTCATAGAATGGTGATCCTTCAAAGATCTTTGCTCTACAAACAAAAGATAATACTTTACACAGAAATTTGAGTATTTATAAATATTTATTTAAAGATTTCTGAGCAGACTCCCACATAGCATGATCTTCTGAAATGGGTGCTTAATTTTAAGCTCTTTTCATAAACCCGCATTGATTATTTCTACATTGTTTCTTGCAACAAACTTTTGAAACATGTACTCCCAATTTTTTGAACTGAGTTTATCTATAAGTGCACTTTGATTTGCTTCTTATATATCATAGTGATTTAAATGAAGGAAATGGCATCCAGGTGTGACTACCCTCTTTAATGTACTTTATTTTCAAGGATTTCTAGTGATGAGAATTATTTTCTTCTGCCTTTAGAGAAAAAAGAAAAATGTACAGTACATCTGTCTTAGAAAAAGACAGACGTCAACAAATAGATTCCCTTATGAAAACAAAAGGATTTGTTTCTCCCCTAATATATTTATTCAAGGGTAATTCATTGGGACACATTACACTCAGGGGATCCTACACCAAGTGCATTTTGGATTCTAATCCTGACTATGCTTCTGACTTAAATATGAGTATTATTTCTCATGTGCCTTAATTTCCCTGGTTATGAAATAAAAATAGCTACTTTTTGCTCAAACCCCATGCTTTAGAAATCCAATGAAACATCCCCAAAAGATGCTTAAACTTTATATCCTGTCACAATGGGAAAACAGTCTACAAATAAATAAAGTCAAGGGGTCCATGATCTGTGTCATTGACACAAACGAAGTACTAAATATTAATCACCATGCATTGGAAATTATCACTGTTCTGGGGAGGGGTATTGAGAAGTAAATAAGTCATCCTCTCTCCTTTGAAAAAGGACCTTATTACTTAGGTTAGAAAGACCAATGGACTGATCATTCCTTCATTCTGCAGTCAAATACTATGTCACGGAGCTATCCCCCTATCTCTTCATTCTGCATGTAGAGTGCGTGTTCTAACAGTGAGGATGCAGTTGTGAAGAAAAATCCACATATAGGAAATCTGCTACCATTGAAACAAATTCTAGTGAATAAAATAAATAGTT
The DNA here is from genome assembly GCA_004024945.1 of Uropsilus gracilis. NCBI lineage: Eukaryota > Metazoa > Chordata > Mammalia > Eulipotyphla > Talpidae > Uropsilus > Uropsilus gracilis. The sequence continues at coordinate 106,897 of PVHY01000942.1, forward strand.
ATCAAGGTAAATAAGTATATGTTTATGATGTGTGCCTAGGTTAAACAAAATCATGAAAAGAAAATATGTAAGAATATGCAAAATTTAGACAAATGGTTAGGGAGCATCTCATTTTCAAAGTTTTTTTTTTTTTTTTCCTAAGAAGGGTGTAAGGGAGCTATATACAGCTTTTTGAAGGAAAGGGCATTGAAATAGAAGTGTCAGCAAATTTGAAAGCACTGCTTGCAAGGGCATATTGTCAGAGAGGAGAAAATAGCTATGTGCACAAAGAATGTGGAACTAACATAGTGGCATATAAAGTTTTTCACAAAGGGTGATAATGGTAGAGATGGAGATTTTAATATTAGTTTTGTAAAGACATAACATTTGAAATGAGCATTAGTATTTTCTAGATATTCTGGCTGCTCTAAACTCTCAGAATGAGGTCATTCTGTATTTTTTCCAAATGTACATGGTACCAGTTGCCTTTCTTTGCATCAGTTCATTGTTAGATAGCTACCTCTTACAGAATGCATACTGCTTACTTCCAGATGTACGAGAAATAAACCTCACATTTTGTGTTCAGCTATTTCACAGATACATCTGTTCTAATCTTGACTTCCTCCTCTAACTTTTGTCCAAATTTCCATATTGAGGCCACTCAGTAAATGCTCACTGCTGGTACTGACCCTGAAACAAATTCCCATGTTGAAATATCTACTAATAACACATTCTACATGCTTGCTAGGTAAAGAAGACAGTCTCTTTCCTAGTTGCTTATTATCACTGGCACAGAGGATTTGATACCATGCTTATACCCAGTTCTTTACAAATTTGCTGAGGAACAACTCACTCAAATATGATCGACCCTCTTTGCATTGAGTCAATGGAAATGTTGGTGTAGTAATGGATATTATGCATTAGTAGTAACTATGTAGATAGGAAATATGAGATCTTCTCTTTGCTTTAGTATTGTAAATTTTGAGAAGGACTTAATAATTTTGCGGAGAGTTGACTTTTTGACTTGATTGTTTCAGTGCCCAGGTGAACAAAGCTTAGGTTAACTATGCCAAGTTGTGGTTGCTGGCTTTTCATTACAATACATTGTTTTCTTTCAGAAGGATAGTAGGGGAGGAAACGACAAAACCAAGACTTGTGATGTGAGATGCCAAACAGGGAGGGAAAGCAAGGGGAGAGATGTGAAAAGGGACTTAGGAAAGAAACAGGGGATCATCATTTTTGGAAGAGTGTGGGAGACTGGCCAGGATGGCCGAGGTGGCCTGGAGTTTGTGACTTAGTTCCAAACTGGTGAACTTACAAGCCTTAGCATGCGTAAGTTGATGGTGTGTCCTAAAAGAGTCTAAAGAGTTTGGAACTTTTATTGGAGCTTGTTTCATATAGTTTGATTTAAATGTCTTTGGAGAGGTTGTGAGTGAAGCTTGAGAAAATGGACCTGATACTGGTTCCTATAAGTTGGAGTTTTCCTACTGCTTAAGTTGAGATAGATGCTGAAAGCAAAGAATAACACCATGACTGGAGGAAGCCAAAATAGATGCCAAGGAGGAAAAAGTAATAGCCTGCTTTTGGAAAATGTGCTGGTGAACTAAGATTAACTGGACATGTGGTGAGATGACCAGGGACTAAAAGGCAGTTTTAGACAGGTGGTGGAGTAGCTGGTTTTTATGTGTTTATTTTGTAGCACATGTAATGGGGTAACCAGGGCTTTACACGCTTATTTCTTAGTACATATGATAGGCAATCACTTGCATACTTGCTTACTTAATAGTAAATAGCTTGATTACTTTAAGAGCTTAGACTGGCTTTGCGATTACATAGAAAAAGATGCAGGTGGTAAAAAAAACTCTGAAAATTTTTAAATGTTTTCCTTCAATTTGGGATGAAAAGGCCCCTGGAGCAAGTGGTATGTATCTAAATGACAAAGATAACTTTCATGTGAAAGCTTAACACTTAACAAAGGCTTTCCACCCTTTGCTTTGCATTAGATTGAAAAAGTAAAAGATTTTCTCTGTTTTAGGAAAAGCTGAAAAAGGGGTTTTAGTAAAAAACCTGCCTCCAACTCAGATAACAGAAGGAGAAAGGGGAAAGAGGAAGTGTAGTACATCCATTCTGCTTGTCAATTATCAAGGCAACCATCCAGCTCTTGATACGTTCTTTATTGATTCCAGCAGTTACACAGACACACCAGACAGGGCAGACCAGAGGCAGGGGTGGCCAATGCCAGGGCTAGGGTTAGAGGGATGGGAAGGCAGGTATGCTCCCTTGCCCCCAGGAATCTTCTGTGGGTTCTGTCTTTTGTTCTTCCCTCTAATCTACTCTACTTTGAGCATTATCTCTGCATTCTTGTTCATGCTCTCTCATCCCAGGGTAATGCTACCTTTTTGTCCTTTCCTCCCAGACCCAGGTATGCCCACTTACACATGTGCACATCCACTGACCAGGCATGGGCAATCCTAGGGAGAGTGCAGTACACATGTGCTGGTCATAGAGGCTAATGGAAGGAAAAGCCTGACCAACATATTTACCCTACAGGTAAGCCTATCATTACGCTAAAATACATAATTCAATTTTAAAATCTCTGAAAGACCAGGGTAGCTAAGTGATGATGATACTATTTCTATGTAGAGTTGTGTGTTTACAGGCATTTTGACATCAGGCAAACTTTTGTAAGAGAATGGTGTGAAGTCCATGAACAAATAGAAAGGCTATCCTAAAGAGAATGCTGTGTCAGGATTCCAGGTTCACACTGTATAGTTGTTGAAGGAGTTTGAACTCTTTATATTGCTAATATGTGATTCTAATCAAGACAGAAAGCTAAATACATTTTATTATTTGGAATAGCGCTGCTTTTCAATGGAATTTGATGCTAGAAGGGTAGTGGTAGAAACTCCTGTGAGGAAATACTAAACTTCCATTATACAAACAATGATGTAAACCAAAGTTACCAGGAAAAAAAATAAGTGATGCTTCTAAAGAGTGTCAAGTAGAAGACACAAGGAAAAAAAATCAAAGTCAAAGGGAGCAGGCATGGGACTGATTCAAAGGTTTATAAAAAATTCCTTATGGAATCACTATTTATGTGTTACTCCCTCCTTCTGAAGAATTATGCTTGTGGTCAGCTATGCTTGTGGTCAGTGACGGCACAAAGAGCAAAACAGGGGTCTTGCTAGAATGACCAGTGACTGAAGTCATATAGGAATGTTGTGGCTAAGAGATCAAAAGGTGCTGTGAGGACCCAAACATGACCTGAGAATTGAGAGGCAGGATTCATTTCATGAGATGTTTCTTAAAGTGTCAAACCAATGCTGCCTCTAGAGAAGAGAGTGAGATGATAATAATGAACTACTCAATTCTGGTACCTGTATAGCATTACTTTCTGTTTAACTGTAGAACACTCCACTTTTCAATTTTTACCTACTTTGGAGAACAAAGAGATAGCAGCTGAAATTAGAAAGCCAGGAGTTTATATGCAAACTGGGACCAGACTTCTCTTTCAACATCTTCCTCATTAAGTTCAGCTTTGTCACAGATGCTGAGACTTGGAATGAATATATGTAAGTGAAATGTGTATTTTGAGTTGTTGTTGTTTCAAAAATGGACATGTAGGAAACCAAATAGATAGAATTCAGTGTTCTCATGGATATTACTTTCTACCAGAAAGAAATGGACAGTAACAGTAAGGAATATTTTAGAAGATATAAACAAAGTTCAGCCTCAGTTCTCTTTGATTCTGGAAAACAAAAATCTTGGTCATTTTAATGATCTGGAGTTTGGATCCAGGTAAAGTAGGAAATGAAGATACCTAACCCATGGATTAATGCTTAGAAGGACTAGAATAAGAGCATGGTCATGGCGAGAGAGAGGCCAAAGTTGGGGAGAGGAGGACTCAATCAAGATACTGAAGTTGATAAAACAAACTCCACCATCACCATAGTTATGGATTCAGCATCTTTAATGAACATGCATGGAAAAATGTTATTAAATAGGTTATCAGAACACTATCAACGAGATAATTCATAAAAAAGGAAGACAGAATTTTGGAGACACTATTTAAGACATCATTGTGTATGTGTGTGTGCATGTTAATTTTGACAAAAAAATGGTATGATATAGTGACCTTCCTACCAATTACCCAGCATTCATCTATATTCTATCTTATGTCTATATCATCTATATTTCTATACATACACACAAGTACATACATATTTTTCTGAGGCACAAAAGATAAATTATTCAGGCTATACATATGTATATAAGTATACATAGACATATGTGTATGTATATGAGTATACATATATATGACCAACTCCTTCAATAAATTGTTTTCTACTGCTATCTACTGTATATACAGACATATATTATTGTCTTTTATGAAAGTAATGCTTTCCAAATTTTGAACCTGAATAAATTAACAAATGATATCTTCAACAAGTTAAATTTTGGAAAATTAATGGAACAACATTATTTTTCTAAAATGAAACAGTGAGGAAGCATTTTGTAATGGTAAACATAAAAATATTATTTATTCCCATTCATATCACTCAGGAAGGGCTAGTAGTTTGTAAGGGTGATGTCACCCATGAGAAATTCCAATTCAGAATAGTAATCTTTTGAGAAAGATAAAAGTAATGAAAATATTGGCTCAAAATGAAATGCCCCTAAGTTCTGTAACAGTAATGAGATATATATCACAGAAAGGGTTTCACCTGAGTAATCTCCAGTGAGCAGACCAAATTGCTTATTCAGAGAAAATGTAACTTTAGAGTTTTTCTTGGAGCAAAAAATTATACATATCTGTTTAGGAACTTACCTATCTCAGTAATATAACAGTTTAGAATCATGTAGATATTAAGTATGAAAGATTAAATAATAAGATAACCAAAGTAGCCACACACTTAAAATAAATACACTAGGCAATCAAGAATAGAGCAATCTCAGATTTCTGAGGCTTAGTAAGTGAAGTTTCCTATATACAATGCTCTTTAAACAACTTCCTGTTTCCTCTTTCCCTGTCTCTTTTTGGTTCCTGCAGAATCAGTGATGTACTCAGGTTAGAGAAAGAGTTGGAAAACTACAGACACAAATCTTTAATGCTCATTAGTATAGAAAAGAGGTTTCCTCACTGATATATTAAAAGAACACATTTTAAACTGGGACTTCTTTCAAGGAAAACCCTTATTATAAACATTTTTATATTGAAACATTTTTATATTTGGATATGTTCTGAAATATTTGTCTTTATTTTCCACTAGTAGGGAGATTATGCTGTTAGAGAAACTAAAAGCATTAGGTTAAGTGCTATTTTATTGGTTATTAAAACTGTATTATCCACTTTATCAAATTCTATCCATCTAAATATAATTGAATTTGTGCAAGAGTAATGTGTATTTGTATATTTTAATGAAAGTGCCCGTTTTGGAGACAGATGCTGAAACTGCATTATCCATGCAGTGAAATCCCAGAAAGCACTACATTCCCAGACAGGGATATGCCTTCTAATCACAAATGTGTCAATTACTTGTATGTGCCATAAAGTCAACCAATAACTACCTTGTATGTTTTCCTCATCTACAAAGTTCGTAGTGGGAGCCAACATAAAGGTTTTCCACCTGACTGTGCATAAGAAGCATCTGGAAAGGTTTAGCAAAATGCAGATTTCCAGAAAACTCCTATACTGATTCAGAGAAACTGTGAAGCCTGTTTATAAATCAGTGACTCCATATAAATTAATAAATGACTAAATTTTAAAGCTAGTAGAAGAGTGGTCAAATTTCTGTTTCCAAAATTCCACAGTTTAAAATATTAATTTGAAAATCAGAGGGAGGAAACAAAGAATCGTTTTGTAGCATACACATTTTATGCTTTCTATAAAATGAGCTAAATTTGCTTCAGAATCCATACCAAAATCTATGCTGGTTATAACAAAGGTTAAAGCTAGGGCTGTTGTGAGGCAGGCAGATCCTCTTCACCACCTATTCTGGAAGCAAAGAGACTAGGAGCAGATATGAACATTCTGGCCCATCTATCATTGTCCAGTGTTGTGCTACATGTGTTATAAAGACATTAATTACAGCAGCCTCATTAAGAATAATTTGGCAATATATGCTAAAATATTTTAAAAGTGCAATCTTAGCAAAAAAAAAAAAAAGAAACTCACCTCTTTGAATTTAAACTAAGTAAATAAGTAGACTAGAACATAATGGATACATATCAGTTATTTTTAAAGGTAAATAAATGAAACATACAAATGATGACTTAAATCAGTATTTTTTTTCTGTGTAACTTGAAGAACCTGTAAAAATAGAGATTCTCCAGACTGTTTTCCTGAAGATTCAAATGGAACAACGCCACAATAAGGCTATAAATACACATTTTTAAATAATCCTCTAGATGATTTTTTATAATATTGGCAAATTTAATGATCATGGAGCATCTTAAATGATGCTGAGAAAGAAAATGTCCTATGACGATTGTAAAGGCAGTGTATATATTGATGTTGTCATGACATATATAAAGTTTTACAAAATGCTAACTTACACCGGCGAAGTGAGAACTATTTTTGCTAAATTTGCTATCTATTCATTGGGACCGCCTGGAAAAATTCAGTAATGCTGTTTCTGATGGGCCTGAAAATGATTTTGCTTTGCCTTTCTATCTAATTGGTTCTTTATTTGTTCAACAGTAAACCCGCACTGCTGATGTAACTGAGACAAACAAAAGGAAAAGAGCACTGAGCTGGCATCTTGCATCACTGCAGGAGAGGAGGTGAGGTGCTAACTCTGTGTCTCATTAAAGACAGAGCAATGTGAAAGAATTGAAATGCAGGATTCTTTACCAGTTCCCCCAGAGTTGCCTGTTGGAGATCGCTCCTGGATTCTTCCACTTAACACGAGTGTGTTCTCCAGTATGGTCAACCCCGGATATATTAAAAAGAGCTTTTCTAGAAGCAGTCGGAAAAAGGGTTCATCTCTATCGAAATATGCTTGGTTCAACTCGGTTCTATCAAAGACCTTTAAGTGAATTAAATTTTACACTTTATTATTTTTTTTTTCGTCCCACTTTTACTTACTCCTTTACCATTTAAGCAGCTTTTCACTTGTTCCTACCTAGTGGAGACAGGAGAGATTCAGTTCCAGACAAAATGACACTTATCACAAAGAATCAGCAGAATTGGGCCTATAGTCAATTTCAGCTAAACATTTCTTTCTCCAGAAAGAATAGAAAGCAGCTTATTTGCATTAAAAAGAAAACCTTTGATGGGTTTTATTTTCTACAGCCCATTTTTTGTGTTTGTGAACATACGGAGTTATGCCCAAGAAAATGTAAAAGATAAGTGAAACCCTTGCAAACTGCATCTGTTGTAGAACAAAATATTTTGGCAAGTTGCTTTTAGGGTGCAGAGATTAACTACATACACTTTTTGAAATGCTTTGAAGATAAAAAAGATTTACTAAAAGCTTAGTATTATTATTCTAATTATTGTTATTCCTTTTAAACATTCATTAAAAAGAAAAACCTCACTATACATATTAACCAGCTTAGTAGCAAGCATTTATTTTCTTTTTTTAACACAAAAAATAGGTGACTCAGTCATGAAGCATGGACTTGGTCTCTATATGGAATTCTGCTGTTACTTAGAATTTTATGTATTTGCAGGCACCACACCAAAGCTTGAGAACAAAGCTGAGCTAGCTTGTGTTGCTAACTTACTTTGTGATTCATCAGATTTGTTGAAACATCTCAACCCATGTCCTTTAGAAGCTTAGTGCTTTTAACCTGATTGTTCAGTTAGAGTGGGAGTTAAAAATACTTGAGAAAAAAATATATGTTAATCTGTAGAGGAATAGGAATCAAAGATCAAGGAACATTAGTTTTGATGAAAATAAATAGTTGTTATAGTTCAAATCTGTTCTTCTGAGATCAGCCTCTCAAGCAGCTTTCTTTATAAGCAAATTTATTCTTTTTTTCTGCAATTGAAATCACTGAGATTTCAGTAGTCAGGCAAATAGAAAAATGAAACCTATCAATATGAACTAATTTAATGCAGTCAATAATCATGGATCACAAAATCACCAAGTGATATACTATCTATAAGATGAGTTGGTTATAAAGAGTATAAAGTTAACTCTTAGATTAACTATACAGATTATGATCTTTAGTTACAAAGCTAAGTGGAGGGAAAGGGGATGTTGGTAAATTAAATCATTAGAATTTTTAAATAAAATATTGCAGCATCCTCTAAAAGATCACCATCACAGTCCTAGGTCAATGGTTTTTAGTTTTAAGTTCACAATAACTTTATCTATCCTGGTAATGCTATTTATAGCACTTTATTTTTTTTTTTCTGAGTCTACACCTAAAAAAAAAAATTCCATTCCAAGAAGTCAGGGCACCTAACAAACTTAAAGATATTCCAATGACCCAGCTTTTAAAATTGTAATACTCTAGAACATTAAGTTTCTCTCTTTTAGCACTCTCATTTCAGAAATTTTATGGTACAACTCGGTCTATCTATTATGAGACTAGGTTGGTTCATACATGGAACAAATTATTTTGGCAATTAAGCAAGAGCAAACTTGGAAAAAAAAAAGGAGTTGTTTTGTTTTGAAAAGGGAGTATATGAGTATCTGATATGGGCAAATGAGAAAACGGTGAGAGGATAGGAGAAAGAAACCAAGCCTTGCTGGAGCATTACAAGAACCAGGCATGGTATACACGTACTTTCTTTGCCATGTTCATTTGATTTCTGCTTTCTGGTGCCAGCCGTGTGCTTTCAAACTGCCAGCAAATGAAAACTGAATCTTTTATGTTCACAGTCTGTAGACAGTGAGGGACACACACACACACACACACACACACACACATGAATGATTGCAATGAAACGTGACATAGCTATGGGCACGCTAAAAGCAAAAGTGATCATTTTCTAACATATTGGCGAAGGCTCCAGGGGATTTCAGACTTTAAATGGGATTTAAATGCAGGCTAAGTACTCCTGTTTTTTTTTTTTTTTTTGTTTTGTTTTGTTTTTTTTAATTTCTGATTTACTGCCAAACTCTTTTAAATGCACGTTTAAAGAAAGACTTCAGGTTAATTGATTAACTTAAATAAAATATGCTCACCTATATCAACAACACAATGATCAAGATAATATATCATTACTGGCACCCCAAGAATCTGTTCACAAAACAGATAGCCTCTATTTATTCTCAAATATATTTTTGTCATGTCAACTATAAAATAAACTAGTTTGCAAAAAATTACCTTGTTGCAATGATCAAGAGACAAAATAAGATAGAACACATTGCATATAATGATCGCATAACATAGGTACAGTTGGGTAATTAATGGAATACAGCTTTGCTTTATTTTATTTTTAATTCATTGTTCACTGAAATTGATTTACATTTTAACTGCTTTGGTCTATGAATTTTAATATATGTATAGATTCATATAATAAGCTTCACACAAGATTCAAAACAGTTCCATCATCTCCCTAAACGATCTTCATACTATCAGCTTGTAATCATATATTCTCCATCTCCAACAAGAAGTCCTTCATTATTTATATTTTGATCTTTTCAAGAAAAGCATAGATACGGAATCATATACAATCTATCGTTTTGAGCACAGCACATTTGAAATTCATCCAAGTTGTGTATATCAGCACTTCATTTCTATTTATTACTAGTCAATAGTTCACTTGATGGTTGTGACACAGCGTGCTCATCCATTCACTTAGAAGAACATTTGGAGCTTTTCCAATACCAAGGGATAGGAATAGAACTGATAAGACATCCCTGCACAGGTTTATATATGAAAATTAGTTTTCTTTTCTCTAGGATAAATACTCAAAGTAGAATTTCTTCATCAAGAGATGTTTATGAACTTTATAAAAATCTGCCAAGTTACTTTGCACAGTGGAGTCGGACTTTCTTCTTGTAGTATGTGTAAAGTATTACTGTTAGATGCATGCATGTAATGTTTGCTGATTCATCTGTATTTTATGAACGACCCTTTGATTAAGATGCAGACATTCATTTTAATTAGTAGTATTTATTCCTCTGAAATCTACTTAGCTTATTAATACCACCATCCAAGTTTTTCATGATAGTTTTCTGTTGTTTTATCTTTATTCTACCATGCTGTTATTTCTGAAATTCCATGTTTAAAATATATAAAGAAGCCATTTTAATCCATTCTGACACCCTACCTTTTAACTAGTATGTGTGTAGATCATTCACATTTAATATGCTTTTGATATCTTCAGATTAGAACTGCCATTTCATTGTTTTCTATTTGAACTCTACATTATTCACTCTCTTTGTGTGTTGTTTTTCATCCTCATATCTTTTGTTATTTTAACATTTTTATTTTCATTTTAAACTTCTAGTACATATTTGACTATTTCTTTCAATAGTTATATTGTGGTTGTCCTTGGGATTACAACATACAAAATTAAACTGCTAACATTTTTCTTAAAATTAATTGTTTTGTTATTTCCAATGGAATGCCAGAACTTTAATATAGCATGGATCTTTCATTCTGACCAATTTATGTTATAGATATATTTGTATGTACATTAAAATATTCACTGGGAATGTTTGTTTTAGATTGTGTTTTCAATTATCAAAAGCATTTGAATTAAAACTTAAGAGAATAGTTCATTGTTTTTGAAACAGATAATATCATTTCTATTGCTTTATTTTATTTCTAAAATTTCACATTTCATTCCAGAATTAATCTTTCTATTTGAAGAATTTTCTTTATCAGTTCTTTTATGAAAATGAATTCTCTTACTTTTACTTTCATTTCAGCTTTACTTTGGAAGGATAGTTTTGCAGAATATTGGTACGTATTAATAGAATGTATTTTGACCTCTTAAAATACATTAAAGGTATATAGTGTATCAAAATGTATTTCCTTCAGGATAAGAGCAAGGTTATGCCTTTAATAGAAGCCAATAGAGCTGTAGAAAATACCTATCATTAAGCCAGGCAGCCAAACTTTGATTGCAAGAAGTGATAACGAAACTGAAATAGATAGAAACAGAGAAATAGAAATAGAGATCCCTGAGATAGAGAATCTGAGATAGAGAAATAACTTCCTCTTTGGAATAGAACCTTTCTTTGACTAATAAAAGACAATTGATGCATTGATAAAATGGTGAATTGAACTCATCATTGTGACTACAGACACTGAACACACTATACAATTAGATTCCAATTTATAAATCAAATTGAATTTTATCTTCTTCAGATATTTGCAGACATTATAGTGATGCTTATGCAAAGTCATCATGAAAACAAACAAAAACAAATGGATTTATGTGTGCACATTTAGAAACTAAATATATCTGATTCCATTTTAAGTTGAATAGAAACTCAAATATGAATTCAACCTTCTGAGATCCGTAGTGACCCATAAATATTCTAAGTTTATCCATCTTAGTACTTGCTACATGCCCAATTATATGAAAGATCAATCATCTATCTATCTATCTATCTATCTATCTATCTATCTATCTATCTATCTATCTATCTATCTATCTATGTATCTATCTATCTATCTATCTATCTATCATCTATCTATCTATCTATCATCTTCTGAATCTATATAATATGCATGTATGCATATTATGTATGTATGCATCTATCAATCTATATTTGTTTCTTTGTTTGTTTGTTTGTTTCTTTCTTTCTTCCTCTCTTTCTATAGCTCCACATGACTTTAGGATGTTGGAGTATTTCCTTTGGTGTGAGGCTGCTGGCTTTAGTCTACAGTGTTGCTGATGGGGTTGATTTTCTGTAGAAAAGTGGCCATACTTGTAGAGACACACTGACCAGGGAACACTGCTGGAAAATCTCCAGTGTCTCCATTCAGTGAAGGATGGAGTGAACAGGCTAAGCAGAGCAGCACTCAAAGCACTATATGGAGGAGAGTAGAGAAGGAACTTTAGAATCTCTAGGTATAAAGGAAGTGGAGAGAAAAAAAAAATATAAGAAAACAAATATGAATGGTATTCATCACACAGTAGAATAGTCATTTGATTTGCTACTTAAGGGAACTATAAAAAGGTAAGTTAATACACATAGAGGTCCTCATTTTTGCCTGTTTACTAAATATAAGTTCCTAAGAAAGAATCCACAGAATAAAAAAACATAACACCTTTATGTGCTGATTCCTATTTTCCTATTTTTAGACTGATTTACAGAAAGTAAGTTCCAAATGACACTCTAGCATTGTGTGGCTGTGCTCAAAGTGTTTTAATTACATGGAGAATTATCTCTTCTGTGTTCCAACTTAAGGCATAAAAAAATAGAATTTTAGTGTACAAATTTGCATTTTTAATTATTAGTATTACAGATTCTTTTCTTCACAGCCATTTTAATTTATTTTATGAGGAATGTTTATTCATGTTCATTTCTCATTTATCTCCTGGTCTACATTTTTAAAGAATTTTTCTGTCATAGAATTTGAAAGTACAAGATAAAGCATGCCCCAAAATTTAACCCTATAAAAATACATAAAATAACTACTACTCCCTTCTCATACTCTTTGAAGTACCATTTAAACATACATATTTTTTAGTCACACATCCTGTGTTCATATATACACATGCAGTTTCATAAACAGTTCTATGTGTGGTTGTCATTGCTTTGGTTAGCAGTTTTATTAGCTCAATTATTCTATAACTTATTTTTTATACTTATTTCAGATTGAACTTTCTGAGGACAATAGCTACAAAATTTCTTTTTAGGAGCTGCTTGTTATTCAATGAAACAAATATGCTAAGATGCTCAATTTTTTTTCTTTTTATGGATTATCAAATTATTTTAGTTTACTTATTTACATATTTGCTTGTTTTTCACCATAATAAAAATGCTGGAAAAAAATGAATTTGCATGCCTACAAATGCCTATAATGCAGGTACCTGAAAGTGTGTGTGTGTGTGTGTGTGTGTGTGTGTGTGTGTATTTAAAAGAGACAAGTTTGTTTAATAAAAAGGAAGTGATGATCAGAAGGTAAAGTAAAAATGAAAGGAAGAAAGACCCCCTGCTGCAAAAGTCCAGGGTGGGATAAGGAGGTTACTTGTTTATATATTTTCATACACTGTAGTCAGGACTCCATCAACAACCAATCTAAATAAATCAAGTGAACTCACCTCATCAAAATGTATTGACAGATTTATAAATCCCTAGAGGATATATCCATTTCTGTGCACAAATGTCAATGTAAATCACAGATTTTCAGAAATTTGAGTGTTTCTTTATTCCTACTAAATTTAACACCAACATTCCACAAGAAAACATTGAGAATATTCTTTATATAATTACAAAAGTGCTGTGGGTTTTTATTTTACCCTCTGATCTTAGAAGCTAATATAAATATTTTTTTTATGTTTTCAGATAATTTGGTTTAAAAGACAAGTGATGCGACATAGGACAGAAGGAATATGTTTGTTTTTGTCTGTGTGTTTTTATTTTTAGCTTTGAGAAGTCTGAATTTTCAGCCTTCCTGTAAACTTCAAAATACTGCAAAGTGAAGGAAGTAAATGAAGAGTATATCTACAGCAATTCCATCTCCAGTTATTTACCATTTAAATTAAAGTGGTAGGCAAGCTTCCAAATTTGAACAGAAGAAAACCTTCAGATCAGAGGATAAAAGTAAGGCAGTATTTTAACTGTTGATCTTAAATAGGTCAACATTATTATGTAAACGAATGATTTCAACATTGAAAGTGCCCATCGAAAGAATTATTGTTACTGTTGCCCATTTGATCAAAATAGAAGAAGGTCATCTTTATGGTTCAGCTGAATCAATCACCTTTGAAATCTTCAAATCTACAACTGAGAACAACAAGAGCATGTGTCACTATATCCAGGGACTTTGTGCAAGTACATGTTGAAAGAAGTTCTGATTCACAAAATATGAGATGGTACCCAGCATGAATATTTTCAGCAAGCTTTTCAATATTATTATGAGAATTACTGAATTAGAACCACGGTGTGTTTCTAGAAGCAAAATTTGTGGATGATCTAAATTAGAATCATCTGAGGAAGATATTGAACGTATATTCCTAGATTTGAATTCAACATGAAACATGTAGCTTGATATTCTGATCTTTTTATAAGATTCTGTAGAGGGGCATGTTTACTCTGTTAGTTTCTTAAACATCAAACCTACATAATCTAATTACAGCACTATGGGAACTTCATTTGATGAATCTTGATCAATTGCAAATGCATCAAAAATTTGCCATACTAGTTGAAAGATTTTGCAGCCTAATTTGGGAACGTTGTATACATGACTGATAGGATCTTGTGATTATACAAATTAAAATTCAGAAGCTCTGAAGAGGTGTCTAGAAGTCTGAATTTCTAACAAGTTCTCAGCTGATGTTGCTGCTGTTCTATTGTTCTATGGGTTATAGATTGTAAAACAAGATTCTAAAGACCCACTCCCAATTTTCTTTCTTTATTTTTAGTTTAAAATAAATCTCAGGATCTATAAATAATGGAAGTTGTGCTAACAAATATATTTTTTACTATTCAAAATCAATCTGAGTTATTGAAATCTCTTACTTCTATGCCACTAACATATCAGCAAATTTCTAAATACAGTAAGGTGAGATATTTCTCATAATGCCCTGCTCAACCATTTTTCATAATTGGCTAGTGAAAGATTGTGTCAAATGTGTTCCTAGGAAGGCTTTGCTCTTTGATAATAGAACACAGTTTCTGTGGGTTTTCCCATACCTTCCTCTTTCACCTTGGATCTAAAAGCAGTTGAATGTGTAGTATGTGTTCTGCCTCTGAATGATCAAGTGATATCATCACACTGATTAAGTTCTCACCCCCACCACCACATTAGCTTCACAACTGCACAGATTGGTGGCATAGGATTTTAGGTGTACAGGAAGCATCCTCTGTATGTTGCTGTATAGCACTGCATGTCAAATAGAGGCATTGAGTGAGCACTTATTCATTTGTTAGTAATGGCAATAAAAGGTACCAAAAGTTTGCATTTTATTTTAGAAGTGCTTCATGTATTCTAACTCTATGATGATATCATGCTAATTGACTTACTCATTTTCTTTCTTTCTTTTTCTCTCTCTCTTGTTTGTTTTTCATGTTTAGAAAGATTGAGATTTTGTGTTAGACAATTGGATACTGAAATTATTAATATGTGGTTATCGTTCATTTTTCTGTTACTACCCCAAATTCTAATTATTTAGCTCCTATTTAGAAAATTTAATATACACTTTGCAACACAACCTGAAGGGGAAAGTGATTAATCTTCCTTAATCTTTTGTGGTATTATCACAGTCAAATCTTTCTAATTTGAGAGTATATAATCACTATCCTTGACCTGCATGTGCTCTTTTCCACTCAATCAGATCAGCATAAGACCATGATTTATGGAAGGTTTTGTTCATTTCCAACTCATCCAAGGAAGCCTCTCCTTATTCTTTTCATTATGTCAGAACATAAAATTGTAGGTCATGACAGAGGGTTATCTGGGACCCCAAAATGGTTAAGGAGTGCAAATTCTTAAAGGGATTTGACAATCCTTCTTAAAAAAGTAAAGACTACCTATTCTTAATGTGAAAACTTTTTTAATTTTAATTAATTGATTTTGTGGGAAGAAAACAAATATTACAATACCATAATTACAAAATTATATATTATTATATATATTATTGCAAAATAATATATTATTTACTCATATGTGTAATATGAAAAATTTTTAACAATAGAATGGTAGAGAGAAAGAAGAACGTATTTCAAATAATATTCACCCAAAATAGTTCCTCAAATTGCCCATCTTCTAGTGGGCAAATGCTCAGCAGAACAAGTTTGGTTTGAGACAGGGTTGCTGAGACTTCAAGCCTTAATCTACATCTAATATTTTCTGCTGAAGAACCAAAGAAAGGAAGAAGCAGTTTTCAGAGAACAGGTCTCAAGAAAACAACATTCAAAATGCATGATTTCAAGAGGATGAGGGCCAGTTTCCCTACCAAAGACCAGAAGTAACCTCTCTGTGTTTCTCACAGGCTCATAACTAAGTCATGCTAGAATATCAATAGCTTATTATTAAGTTTACAAGTATGAAATACTGGAACCACACACTTGAAAATAAATAATAGAACAGAGCTATTTTTTCAAGTTTGGGGGGATGAGTTATCAGAATGGAAATTAATATAAAGAGAGCTTTTCTCTCAAAACATTATGCATAGTCTATACTGAATTCTAGTTAATTCAATTTTCTTTTCTAGTTTGTTTCATGTTTTTGATAGTGAGCATACTCATTTTAATCCATTGATGTGAAGATTTTCTAAAGGAATTTCTCTGATTCAAGACAAAACAAGGAATTCAATGAGGCAAAAATAAGATGCCAACTTCTCCTTATTTTTTTCCTTTTACCATGATGATGGATATATGTGTGTGTATTACATAAAATAAAATATTTTGACAGAAATCTATAAATCTTTAATTCCTTCATCTATTTTCACTTATTTTAAATAATAAACAAGGAACTGGAGAATGAACCTTCTCAATATGTGAAAGAACCTGCATATGTGTTACAGAACTCAGAATCTCAAGAACCCCCATGGAATGGTTTTGTGGTATTACAATACTTGCAATCTCTTTCATATTAAATAAATGTGGTGGTAGAAAAAAACAAAAGAAACATAGTTGCTACTTTATGAAAACTACCACACACATAACTTCTCAGACTGGTTTTATTTCTGAAGGCAACCTGTCACATTGAAGCTCTGACTGAATGAGTCAGGGGGATGTTTGATATAAAGTCATGTCTCTGCCAAGGAACTGAGCACGGTCTCACAGCTGTATTGAAGTGAGTTTCAACCACATTCTTAGCATGCACAAAGTTATCATCAGGAAAAAGTATTTTGGTAATGATGTTCATGCAAACAGCAGTAAGTAGAGAGTCACTTTTAATTTTTTATGTAAGTTTAAGCTAGACTTTTTATGGATAAAAAGCTGTTCAACAAAAGAGTTGCTATGGACAGTTGACTCAACTGCATGGAAATGCTCAAGCAAGCAAAACATGAAGATCCATCAAAGCCTCATCATTTCTTTTGGAGTTTACTTTAAAAATGACAGAAAATTTCTGCTAACCTGAAGCCAGCTTGTCTGTACAAGAGTATTTTCATTCATAAATAATTGTTAAGTTCACACACACACAAAAACAAACAAACAAACAAACAAAAACAAAAAACACCCTAGTGTATAGGGATAGCTAACTGTAGATATGAACTCATGATGACAACAGAGTCTGTGTTCTCTTTTATCAAAAGGTGTTCACTTCTAATATATCTATAAAAGATAAACACATATCTAACTTTATAATTGCGGTTTTTATAAGTTAAGTTTCCAAATAACTATTTTTTACTCCCTCAACAAATTCATGTGTGAGCAGAAAGTTAAACCCTGTGGTGATGAAATCTTGATTTTATATTAACCTTGTAGCAGATAACATTGAAAAAAATGTGTGTATGCATACACATGTATACATTAGTATGAATTCAATGTAAAATTAAAGACTCTTGTGTCTATATGGTCTTGGAATTTGTGATGGAGTAGTTCCTCACCAAATTATATCCTTTTGTAGAATTCTTGGATGTCAATGCATACTTTAATATCTAGTTCTTTTGGGTGTAAACTTTCAGTTATCAAAAAATTTGATAGTATCATATAGCAATCACTCATACAGAATTTGACACAAATAGACATAGAAGCAAAAGCAGAATTTGAGGTAAGTTCAGAGTAAAATCATATCCAAAATTATACTGGGGAGAATTCAAAATTGAGTGTTGTCTAAAATCATGTTCCCGTGTTCATGAAGGAAAAAGATGGGGGAAATTTAGTAAGATTAGGGAGATGGCAATGGACTCTAAATACTAGAGTCATCCCCTAAGTAAGTTTGGCAAAGGTGCTAAACATTTAGTGGGGGGCTGATAAGAAAGTCAACATCAAATACTTCCTAAGTAACTCTCTGTTCCTAGTGATCCATATTCATCATCCCTTTCAATTTTCACTAATTTCATGAAATTAGCATTTTTGTTTTAATAGTTGAAAAGAACTATGGTAAATAATAATTAGATGGGAACTTTGAAGAATGCTTTTGCATGATTACATAAAATGGAAGGCAAGCAAAGAAACAGTAAATTGCAAATATACAAAGTTTGAATAAGAATAAGAAACTATTTTCATAATGAGTCTGTCCACATTTTTTTTCACTTTAGGATCACATTTAAAGTCATCTTAAAAGTTTGTATTAACCAAAACTGGTGATTATATAATTTTTCTAATGATATTAAAGTACCATATTATGTTCTTAAGAAGGACATTATCTTAAGGTAAGTGGTTTAATATCAGATAACTGGCAAACAAGTAATAAGTAATTAAATTTCTTTATGGATCATCTAAGATTTTCTCTAGGAATTTTGTTTACATAAGCATTAGAGTTTATGGTTATACTGAATTAGGAAGAAAAGAAAAAGACTAATGTGTTCCTGTACTTGATTAGCTAGAAATGTGGACAGCAGAAAGATGGCACTATAAATGGTCAATATTTTGCTACTAAATAGCATCAATATACTTGTGTTTTCACTACTGTTGGCTCCCCATAAGAAATTTTAGAATGGGAGAACTGAAAAGAAGATACAAGAATCAAATGATATATTATCACAAAACCCAAACATTGTTAAAAGTTCATCTCCACAATGACTAAATTTATAAAAAAAAGACCAGGGATCAAGACTTGAATCAAAGTATGGCCAGTTATTTAATGTGCTCCAATGTATAAATGTGGTTCTGCGACCCCACTCAGCAGAAGCCCACCAGATACTTTATCACACCTGAAGAGCTGCATAAAATCTTGAATCGCCATAAATGTCAAATGAAGACTACAGTTTACCAAGCTTGATGTATTTATCTCTTTCACAATATATAATTCTGTTAACATCGTTTAGTCCAATAAATCCAATCAAAAATACACTAATATTTGCTGTTGATATCATTAGTACTCGCACCATAGGAGAGGCTGACATCTATAGAAAAAACATTAGATTGAATCTCCCAATAAGGAAATAGTGCTACAAACAAAGATGGGCCCATTTTTCAACATGACCGTAACTCACTTTGAGTATCCACACTAAAATGCTTCACATTTTTTCAAGATCAAAGCAAAAGTGGAAATGGAGCTAAATATTTCCATTGTAAGTTAGGAACAGCTGATACTTGTATGATTTCATAGACAAGTTTAATGAAAATTATGTTATTCCATCTTACGTTGAGTTGAGAAAAAAAATTCTTCCATGGTTTGGCTGTGAAGTGATAATAGAGCAAGTTCAGGTTGGGTTTCGGAGTTCTAGGAAATAAAGTTATATTAAGCCTACATGTTTCTGTACAATGACTAGAAGCCATGTCACTTGAATGTGTAAGCTGTATAATAGACATACACTCTATATACTTTAGTCTTACTTCTAACCAGCGGATGGTCATCTTGATTATTTATTGTTTTATGTTTCTATGTAAAAGGACTGACTATAAGATTAAGTGGTACATTCCTAGCACTATTTGTTAGCTTCTTGCTAAATTTGAAAATACCACATGGCAATATACTTCCTGCTAGACAGCTGACCCCATAAAAATGCTACTCTCACAAGAAGCATCCTTGTTGACCAGCTGAATGACCCATTTGTGTCTAGGCAGAAATCCATTCATTCTGCAGCTGATGCAGTTTTAGGCTGCAGAAGGAAAAACAAATGCTCCCTCTACCCATACTTCAGAAATAATAAAATCAACTTATACATATTGAAATCTGTTAGTTTAAATTTGACATCCACTATCAACAATACCACACGAACAAAAATCAAGTTATGGACATTCCTTTGAACAGTTTTTATGAAAGCTTCTGTTTTTCTAGCTTATTTTTGCATGAAACTGATGTGAGAAGAGTTTTGTTTGGCTGACTCCTTTGTGAAAATAGAAAACGACAAGGAATCTGCTTCTATTATTGTAGATTAGTTATCTTTCTTACAGAGCATGAGATTTCTTTGCTCTCAGGTAAATTAACCTTAAGTAGAACTAAAGAAAATAAAGTAGATAAGAGTAGGGTATGACAGTCTATTTTTCTGTGAAAATGAAATGCACACATCAGGAAAAGACAAGGCTAAAGACTCACTGATAGAATTATTCTCTCTCCTGGAGCAACCAAGTAACTTGACCTTGAAAATCAAGTGACATAATTTCAATTTAGAGAGTTACAGTAGTTCCTCTCAATAAAGACTCCTAAGACTAGTAAAATGTAAAAACATATACTATATTGATTTTTACTATGTAATCATGAGGCTGTTGCCTTGTGTGAATTTTATTTTGCATGCCAGGTCTTTATCCTAGACATACAATGTTACTTCAATTCAGAAGGTTTAGATGAGGAAAAAAAATCTTTAATTATAATGAGTTTTAATAAAGAGATAGTGAATAATATTAGCCTAGTTTCAAGCAGTAATTAATCAGTTATTAGGTATTGAGGTATTGATATGAGGCAAAGAGTTACTTAGCCCTTTGGCCTCACTTTCATGTGTATAACTTGAGTTCATCCTGCTGCATAGAGTTAATATTGCCATTTAATTACAACATGTATCATGTGCTTAATGTTGCTCCAGGTTCAATAAATATTTGTTATTTTTAGCACTTTATGGTTTGACTAATATAGGAAATCTCTTGTCTCTCTTGACTTATTGAACCTACTTGAACACATTTCTCTAGCATATTATTTATTCAAGCCAAAATATATTTCTCTTCTCTATAAATATCTACACACATCCAATTAGACTAAAAATATGTTTATCATCGCATGTCTCACATAACAGTTTGAGACGTCATCTTCCCACAAGTTGACCTCTAGTTTAGAGTACAAGAAGGATGGTTTCACATAAAAAATCTCACTCCGTCTTCTTCTGGCAAAAGGCAGCTTTGTGTATAGCTGTAAAATGTTCGTGGAATGAGCAGCAGGATCAATGATGGGCTCAGCTTTGGCAACAAGTATAGGGAAGGATAAATGTGCAGGTTTTCACATGCGGTTTCATACATCAAAGTAATGTGATACCGATGCCTTAGGAAATCTGACTCTGTAACAACCCATGACTTTGTCAATAGCTCTCTTTTCAACTTTCATTGTGATTAATTTTTCTAGGGGAGTAATTTTCTTCTGTTTTTCATAGTTCTCTGCAGTGGTCAAATATTTCTTTCACAATTACTACAAGAATCATTACCTAAAATTAATCGTTATTTTAACTATAAAAACAATGCAAGGCAATATTATTTCTAAGAATTAATTTTTATTATCTAGCTTACTCCTTTCTGACATTTCAGGTTCATCTTCTCTTTACACTCCACTAGAATTATTGTCATACTAGGTTAGTGCTATTTTTTATTTTAATGCATCTCCTTGCTAATCAGATTACTTATTCATTGTTCTACATATCATGCTTCCTCACATTCTTATCAAATTTCTTCCATTAAAGAATCGACTTGAGTCATGAGCATCTATGAACAGTGAGTCGTTCTCTGACAAAAAAAAAAAAAAATCATCTTATTCACACTCTATATTTAAGGAGTTCTAATGACAACATAATATACTTCCTGGTAGAGGTTAGTTGTAATAAGGGTGCAGACAACGTTGAAAAACAGGATACAAATATTATATATTTTGACAGATAACATGCGAGCACCAATTTTATAAATAGTGGCAAAGAGAAACGAAAAAGTAGAAAATGGTGCTGATTGGTTGTTGTGGAGGTAGGTGATACTATGGGCATATATACTAAAAAGTAAAATGAATACCATAAATTTAAGGCATATCTAAGACCAAAAAACAAAACAAAACAACAAAGCATTAAACACATACCATGAGAAAAACAATACAAACTTTCTAAAACAAACTATTTGCAAAATAAAGCAAGATATGATTGCAATCAAGCATAGTTAATACAATATCCATTCTTAGTACAAGTTAAAATAATATGAACAATTTCAGATCAAGTTGAATTATAATCAGTCTGGCTTAAATAACAGATATTCTCATCTATTTGTTCTCTCTAGTTACATTTCTTCAGTGACTTGCTATATAATAGGTGAGTTACTTTTTAGAGTTTACATTTTGCGGGACAAGTCAGTAGAGTAACACTCATTCACCATGTGCTTTATAAGATTACAAGCTGGGTAATTCAATATAGATAAAAATCAATGCAAATGCTACAAAGTTCATCATAAGAAAAATTAAATAGAATTACTGGTGAGTGACATTTCTGTAGGTAGTTGCTGTTTGAAAATTGCTATATGGAAAGACTCATTCCTTCAATTATAAGATCTGGGTAAATTTGTTTTTCAAATTTTGCATTTCCTTGCAGTTTCAAGCTTTATAATTGGCCATATTAATTTAGAACATAAAACAACTGAAGTTCAGTTCATGTGTTTTTTTTTTAATTGAAGAAACATTGGTTTGTAGCATTATATAGGTTTCAGATGAACAGCATCTTAAATTATCTGTGCTTATATTATCATCTCCACTGAAACTGTGAAACCTCACCATCATAAAGTGAATTCTTTTAGCCCAGTTTAACTAAACTTTCTTTTTCCTACTCTTAGGTAAATTGCTAATTTCGTCTGATACTCTAAAGTTAACTTCAGTTATAATTAGCTCATTCATTTGTTTTGTTTTTTGATATGAATAAAATCATACTTGTTTGAGGTTCTCCTCAGATTTATTTGACAAAGCATAATTCCTTCTGAACGCACTCATGTTGTAAATGGCAGAATTTCATCCTTTTACATTTTTTTCTTTTTGCCTGAGTGGTATTCCATCACTGTCTATACCACATCTTCAGTTTACAGTTTTAATCACGAATTTCATACTTCTTTCTTTTCACAAAAAATATTCAGCACTTGATGAGGAATGACAAGGGAGAGGGTGGGAATGATGAACATGTATAGTATAATCTCCATCGTTATACTCTGGAAATAAACATTTTGCTGTGGTTTCCGTTCCACGATGAAGATAAGCGATCTCAAATTCTGTGGAGCATTAGAGGAACACTCTTACCAAAACACAGGTTTGTCACCTCTTCAGAACTACTGCCAGATTCTACAAATACACTGAATAGTTGAACTGAATATTTACAATGTTCTGAGGGGAATCTGCTTGTATAAGCAAAGGGTGTCAGGGCAAACTCCGCTTATCCAAATGAGGTTTTCAATCAGTGCAGGTCTGATTGGTGGAAAGTCTGTTAAGCTGGGATAGATCAAATTCATTGAGGGTGGTAGTTTGTTTAGTTTCATCTCTCGCTTGTTTGCTATGCATCTGCCTCAACATGTGATGGACATTTGTGCATGCCTTTGTCCCCGATTCTCAACAACTTCCCAGTTCTGGGTGTCATGCAGAATCAAGATGATCTTGTGTTTATTTTCCTTCTTTAATTTGTCACAATTATTAACCAAATGAGTGAACATCCAACCCGCTTATTTGACCCGGACTTGTTGCTGGAAAAATCACTTTGGTATTTCATTAGAATTGATGAACCAAGATCCTTATAAAACATCACAGGTGATTTATACCTCACACATTTATAGGAAAAATTCCGTTGCTTATTGCAACCTTCCAGGAAGTACTGAAATGATTTCAAACTCAACCCTGCAGACACAGAGACTGATTAATCATCAAACTTGAGTTCTTCTTCTGAATTCCCTTGAGGGTTATTGTGATCAGCAGGGGGAGTCACTGCCACAGATACAGGTCACAGAGAGGCAGAACATGACAATGAGGTTTTATTTTCACTGTATGGTCTGCTAGATGCATAAGATGTCAGGTATTTTAGGTTTTCCATCGCTAGGATTTTTGGCTAAGACATTAGAAGTTGAGCCAGAAAGTATGCTGTTTTAACGATGCTCAGAAGTGCTTCATGACTAAAAGCAAGAGAGATAAATCCTTCATTTGAGTTCACCGATAAGTCTAGACTCCTGAGCAGGTAAAAGAGGATGCTGATTTGTGCTTGAAACTTCATGCCATTGAAAGCAGTAGAATTTATTTTGGGGTGATTAGATAGTTTGTGATATTTATACCTTCTAAATACTAGTGTACATACTAGCTAAATACTAGTATGCATACATGGAAGATATGAGGCGTTTTAGGTACATATATAGATATAGATAGATACAGGGGCAAATGTGAATGAATAGCCTGAGGCCAACAGTTTGAAACAGAACAATTGAGTTTGCAGCTAGATCTAATTACTAATAAAATGAAATGCTCAGAGAGCAATTATTATTTCTTGATCTGTGGTTTGTTTGCATGAAAATTAAACTAATTAGTAAAGTTGTTAATTCTAGGAAGAGGATTACAACTACTTTAGGTTGCAGGCTATATTCTGACACTTAGTAAAATGCATCTAAATTATATAGCTATAGAACAAGTATTATCAGTAGCAATTTTATTTACTGGATTTTCCTGAAGGCATTTAGCAAAATATTTTTGAAATGAAAATATCAAAGCTTAGCTTCATAGTCACAGTACAGGTTTAATATGTTTTCTTTGCATAGAACACAGGTGTGAATATAATACAATCCTAAAAATGATCAGTCAAATCATTATGGCAACAAAAAAGTTATAAAAACAGTACTATTTTGAGAAACATAAAGTAGAAATCTACACTATCTTTCCAATATTAAAGCAAAATTCAAATTACTTTGTAGTTGTTGAGTAGTATCTGTACCTAGGTATAACAAAAGATGGAAGGATGGAGAGATACTGCATATGCATGAGCACTGAAGACCAATGCATGACTCTGGAAGCTCCAAGAGTCTATACATGCTCATCAACCATTTAAGTATTCATGAGACACCTAAATCATTGAATACTTATGATATACTGAATATGCATAAAGTGTATGAAATATACAATAACCTGGAGGCATTCTGAAGCTTCCCATTGTTGATAGCTAGGATCTGGTGTCCCCACCTCAAAAGTATATAAATTCTAGAACTGTTCAATCATTTAATTGGAAACCATTGGTTATGGTAAGAAAACCTTCCCCTACAATGCAGCCAGAGCAAATGTGTCACTAGCCCATGTACCTTCCACATGCTGAGAGAGAAAGAAGTTTGCACTATAGACACGCCAGAGCTAGTACAGTGGCCCTTCTGTTCTGTATGGTATCCTGTGAGTGTGACCTTTTCCCATCTCTTTTATCTAGATTCCCTCAGCATGAGATTCAAATGAATTTAATAAATTGTACACACAAAAATATTTTAATTCAGTTGCATGAGTATTTTCTGGCCTGTGTCTCTAGGATGATTTGTCCAATAGTGGCCATGTGGATAGCACTGATGGGTTATAGAATGTCTATTCAAATATAACTACCATGGCATCAAGATGATTTCCGCATGACAGAACTCATCAGTGCTCCCATATTCTTGCTTTACTGTTATGGGAGCAACAGACAGAGACAAGAAAGATGGGGAGAGAGGAGGGAGGGAGGGAGGGAGGGAGGGAGGGAGAGAAGGAAGGAGGAATAAAGGGGAAAGAGAGGAGGGACTGTATACTGATCATATAAGAGGAATGTGAAAGATAGGGTCTCAGTGCATAATCTCTTCACTTTTGGAAATAAAAGGGGAATTTGCAATATTTGTTTTCTGTTTTTATTTTTTTAATTGAAAAGTATCTACTTTAAGGTTAAGAAGATTCAAATCATCTTGGATATGGTCTACCTTTGTGTTTCTGAGGGTAAATCCTAGAGAGAAAAAAGGTCTTAAGTAATATAAGATATATCCGCTCAATAAAAATATCTGCTCAAATATAACTCCTAGAGGCCATTGTGTGTTGTAAAAGTAAGTTGAAGACTGAGAGTGATCAAGATTATCCTAAAACATGAGGAAATGCAAGGCCTTGTATTTGAAGGGCCTGTCAGTAGGATTTAAATTTAAAGTGAGATAATTCTTCTTTGACTTTTATTAGGGATTTCAGAGGCAACGAATTGAGATCCCCTTGGGGAAATTTTTTTCAATGAGTTTCTTCTTCTTGGTGACATTACTACATCAAAGGTACATGAATTTGTGCTCTGATTGGACTGAACAAGGAGTCTCTGTTGTCTGCCCACTAAGGTGGTGAACTTTGAATATTAACCTTTCAGACAACACAAGAATTCTTATCCCATTTCTTCTGAAAATATAAATAGACATATTCACCCAGACTGACCTCACAACAAGTCAGTGTATAGAATTTTAAAAAGTAATAATAACTTCAGAGATTGATGTCTTCCTATTGACTTTGTATTTCCTGTGAAGTTTTAAGAAAATTCTCCCAGCCTTCTCTTACAAAATGTCACATCCAGGCTTATTTCTGAATCTAAATATTTCTATGAATTCACAGTAGGATGTTTTATAATATTCTCTCTTAACCACATTTTTATTTCCATTCCAACTGATTTTTTCCTGATTCCATATACAGTGTCTCTAAATCTAAAGAAGAAAAATAACATGAGTATTTTTATTGTTTTACACTTTCCCTATGATAATCCATTTCTATGCTTTTGTACTTACAGAAATCTGCATTTAGAAAATATAGAAGAAGATAAAATGCCAACAAATCTACCATCCATGTTTTTAAAATACTTATTTACATTTATTTTCAGACTTCTGTACTGGAAGCCTGTGTGTTTTATTTATGTATATTTGTCCTGTTTTTCTTTTGAATAATGTGCATATTATTTTTGTAAGCTTCCTTTTTCAGCTAATAAATTATTAGTATATCCTCATGTTAAGAACACTTATCAGCATCCATTTTAGTATATAAACATAATTCAATTATATATACATATAAATTCCAATAATTTATATCAGCAGAGTTTCAAATCAGAAACACCACTTTGCAAAATTCTAGAGTTTGTATCAGCTTCTGTGAACTGTAGATTTCTGTGACATTGTATTTGGTGACCTGTCTCAAATCCCTGTTGAAAAACAATATAATAAGGATATTTAAGGATAAGATTCCTTGGGCATAATCAAAATGGTTTTCTCAGAATGAATTCCTGTATTTAGTATTGCTTGGATTAGAAGAAAACATTGAGTTACTTGATATATATTAATATTCTTTTCATAAAACACAAATGTATCCCATCTACCAATTGTGTTTGACAGTGCTCTGTTCCATGAACCTTAATATGTTGCTCCTAAAATAAGTATTTTCAGTTTCAAAAATAAAGAATAGATAATTTGAATTTATAAGCAGTTTGAATTTACTGCTTATTCTGCAACTGGAATGTTTTTTTTTGTGTGTGTAATTTGTATTTATATGCTTTATCTAATGATTTTTTTTAAATGTGTAGGCTTTGGTCATTTGTTTATCTGAGAATTTTAAAGTTTTAATGATTTTATTGATTCTTAAAAGCTGTTTATTCTTAAGCTTATATACTATATATCTTAAAAACATTTTTTTCAAATCTCTAATGTTAATCATCCTGATCTTTTGTGCTCTTCACCTCCCCCACCTTCTTCCTGCTCCTCCTCTCACTCCATGGTTCAGTCCCACTGGTTATTTTCATTCTTTCTTATTTGTTTGTTTGTTTTTCTCTATATCCATCATATAAGTGAGACCTGTACTTCTCTTTTTCTTTTTGACTTATTTCTGCTAATATGACTCTTTCTAGTTCCATCCAGATTGCTGCGAATGACATGTGTTTGTCCTCCTTGACTAATGCATAGTATTCCATCATGTATATGTACCACATTTTTTTAGCCAATCATCTGCTTTGGGGCATTTGGTTTGTTTCCAAATCTTGGCAATTGTAAACAGGGCTGCAATGAACATGTGCGTACAGGTGTCCTTTCGAAATAGTGTTTTCATGTCCTCTGGGTAGATTCCCAGTAGTGGGATTGCTGGGTCAAATGGTAAGTTCACTTTCAGTTGTTTGTGGGTCCTCCACAAAGTCTTCCATAGTGGCTGGACCAGTTTGCACTCCCAACAACAGTGTAAGAGAGTTCCTTTTTCTCCACATTCCCGCCAACATTTGTTGTTCTCCCTTTTATTTATACGGGCCATTCTTCCTGGTGTAAGATGGTATCTCAGTGTGGTTTTAATTTGCATTTCCCTGAGTATTAGTGATGTGGAGCATTTTTTCATATGCCTATTAACCATTTGTATCTCCTTTGTGATGAAGTGTCTTTTCAGTTCTCCCCATTTTTTGAGTGGGTTTTTTGCTTTGTTTTTGTTGAGCTGTAGGAGTTCTTTGTGGATCTTTGTTATCAGACCCTTGTCACTTGTCTGGAGGGCAAAAATTTTCTTCCAGTCAGTCAGTTGGGTTTCTTTTTGTTTTGCTTATTGTCTCTTGCTGAACAGAAACTTTTTAGTTTGATATAGTCCCAGCTGTTTATGTTTTCTTTCATTTTTTTGCCAGCCATAGTTGTTTCCACAAATGGATTTCTGAGGTGTAATTCATGAAGGGTTTTGCCTAGGTTTTCTTCCATGTATTTTATGGTTGCAGGTCTCACTTCCAGGTCCTTCATCCATTTTGAGTTAATTTTTGTACAGGGTGTGAGGGTGTTGTCCTGGTCCAAGTTTTGATCCAGTTTTCCCAGAACCATTTACTGAAGAAGCTACCTTGTTCCAGGGTATGTTTTTTGCCCCTTTGTCAAAGATTAGTTGACCGTATATGTGTGGTTTTATTTTTGGTTATTCAATTCTGATCCATTGGTCTGTTTGCAAAAGATCAGGATGGTTAACAAATGTTAGTGAAGTGGGAAAGCCCCAGTGTACACAATAATGGAATATGTAGTATAAATATAAATGCACATATATATGCAAATTTAAAAAAATAAATTAAATTTTTAAAAAGAGAGAAAAAAAAAAGGGACAGGGTTATAAGGGAACAGAGAAAGAAAAAGAGAGCCATGTACATAGTGCCAGGCAGACAGTAGAGCCTCTTCTCCCCAGTGTGGAAATTGTACTGATTCATTTTTTTCTTAATTTATTTTATTATATATGTGTTTCACATTTTTGTATTCCCTGGGGACCACACACCACCTTCCCTCCCTGACCACTCCCTCCCATCTCCACCCCTCCTAACCCCCCACATACTCATCCCTTTTATGGAAATGTCATGTACATGTCAATGGCCTAAATTGTCAACTGGAATAAACTTTATAATAAAAAAAAATCTCTAATGTGCCTAAGAGCTTTTAAAAAAAATAGAGAAAATTCAATTTATATATTTTAAACATGTGCATCCCCTCTTTCCTGAACAAGAGCACAAACTTAATATTATTGCTTTTCATATGTGCCACAAGCCGCTGTACATTTCCACTAGCCCTTTAGTACCTGCAGATCAAAATCCACATATATTATCTGTGTATATCTGAATTCCTGTAGTCCAGCTGAATCAAGTTTGTTAGTCTTGCTCTTTCATATTGTACTTTATTTCAAAAAGGCTAGGGTAGATAATGATTAAATATAAATTTAAATATATATATAATATACATATTTATGTCGAATATATATAATATACATATATATGTATATATTTGATATATATATATACATATATATGTATATATACATATATATGTATATATATACATATATATGTATATTATATATATGTGTGTGTGTGCAATCAATTAAAAATTAATATAAAAATGCTTGTTAAGGAATTTTATTACTCTAAGAGTTATTTAAAGTCGTACTTATCTATCTTCCTGAGATGCAATCATACCTATACCATAGCTGTGTGCATTCTACTTTTTATTAACAGTATCCTTTATGTGACAATTTCTTGTTAAAAATAATTGATTGATAAGTTTTTTCTAATTTCTGTGATTCTTTTAGTTTTAAAAGAGCTATCATTAAGTCATCTATCATACTAAATTTTATACTACTTGTTTTTACTTACTCTTTTTATCAACGTATTTTAGGCTTTTGTTATTAGTTTATAAGCTGTGAGGCCAAATGTTCTATCTTTATATATTTCTATGCCCCATCATTAAAAAAATATTTTTTTTCTAAATGTACTCATAATTTTAAGGAAAAAATAGAATGGCAAATTAACTAATTTTAACCAAGAAAAAAGATAATAAAAATTTCAGATTATTAATAGTATTATTAAATAATGGTTGGACTTTCAGTGAATTCCTCGAAACATAAAATTGCCTCATTCATGTTACTTTTTGACAGTTTTATTCTATCTTAATTATATACTTTCAATTTAGGTTAGTTTAGTATTTTACTGAAAAAGACTGCTTACAAAATGATATGTACATTATTCAAAAATCACACAAATACAGTAATACATATATAAATATACATTTGAGCAGTGGATATGTGCACATAATATATATGTCTACCTTATATGCACATCAACCAGGAACTTCCACAAAATCATTTTTGAAATGAAGTGAATCTGAGTAATTGTGAATAATTACAATAATGTCAAGTGACTTTTATATTGGGCTTGCTTGTAAACAGTTTTGCTGGTATTTTTATATTTTTTAATCAAAACATTTATCTAAGATTAACATTGTATTAATCCTTTAGGTATGAAAATTGAGGCTTAAAATATATAAAAGTCTTGAGAGCCAGAAATCTAATTCCAAAGATTGCATGTATTTAGTTTTTCATGCACATGATATCTTCTTTGGCTTACCTTTAAGTGTCTAGGAGATATCATTGGAACTGAATCTTCACATTAGTTCAAATACAATTGAAGGGTTTTACTGAAATCTATGTTCTGGAAATGATCTGAAACAGTGAAAGTGAACCAGAGCTGTATAAACAACTTATGGATTCAGGTTCCTCCACAAAGATAATTTAGAAACATCACAGAAAAAAAATCATGAAATGAGCTCTCTGGTTCCGAATGGCACTTATTTTCTTTTCTGATGGACATTTAGTTCACTTTGCCCTGAAAAGACATGGACTTTGAGATAACTGAAAGTATAACTGTCACTTGGGCTTTAAATGACTCTCATCGATATTTCAATGATTAAAGGATTATAACTGAAACCTTCCAACATTCATAGCCCTGAAATGACCTGCTTTTGATAGCTCTGAATATTACAATTTCCCAATTGGAAATCCATTAAATTGAGATCAAGGTAGGCACATGCTGAATAAAAATGATATGGAAGCCAACAATATAATAAAGAATATCAAAAGAGTCCCAGGCATGCTGGAACACCATTCAATGCGGCTGAAGAGTTGTTGCTGCTTGCATTAGAATTCATTGGGTACATGAAGAGGAATGACATTCATTATTGCATATTCTTGAATTTTTCAATCAATGAATTGGCAACATTAGATTTTCTAACTGCAAATTGTCATCACTTCTCCATGGCCAATTATAAATCAAACAGTTCTCAAAATTGATCTGTAGTAATATGTTCATCAAAGTCATCCAGATTTTTACTTTTACTCACTAAATCCTGAGACAGTATAAAATATGTCTTCAAAATGAACATTTATATTCTGGTGTGTGAGGTATGGGGCATAAATAAATAAATAAACAAACAAACATATATATATATACACATATATATGTGGGTGTGGGTGTTTATAGAGACATATTTATGTGCACACACACCTATATATACAATGAGTATACACCCACTTTACTGTAGCATTCATCTTCTGTTCCTTATGAGTAATTAAAGCAGGGGAGGGCAAACCTATGAAAAGATCACATAACCACATGCATGCACAAAAACACAAAAATGTTCAGATTTCTCTTATGAAAGACGAGCACATTCTCATTTGACTAAGAAAGTAATAATTGGATTATTAATTACCAAACCAAAGAATTTGACTCCTGAATGACATTTGAAAAATAACAAAAAGTAAATTGATAAATATAGAAATAGTTGGTCTCAAAAAAATAAACATTTACTTTGCACCATGTGCTATTGTATCTGATGCCACCTTTGGAATTCTGAGTTGACAAAACTTTCTTCTTAGGGAACAGTGTTTAAATAACCAGTAAAAAGGCATGGCTCAAAAAAAAAAAAAATCTGCTGAACAACAAAATAGAAATGGGTAATATTTGGAATAGATCGCTAACATTTTTAATCTTTGGCAGCACTAAAGGGGACTAATCATCAGCTGTACAGTCTAAGGTTTACAAACTTTATTGTTCTAAAGATAAAATAATACTTAAAAAGTAAAAGAACTCAGGAAAGATAAGAAGCCTTGCTTGCCCACATCAATATAAGCTAGACCTTTTAATGAGAGGTCCATGTCAAAATGACATATTCTTGTTTTAAAATATAAGTCTATATGAAGATAACCCTAGAGAATAAATGATATTTACAGATTGTTTATTGTTCAATTCCCTTCATGTAAAGTCTGATAAAGCCCCATTTACTTGACAGTATGGGATAAAGCTTCTTGTACATTGTAATTAATTGGAGTTTTTAAAATGAATCAGACAAGAGCAAGACCTATTAAATCCTTGGCATCACAGCAGCAGGGGTTAAAAAGATTGCTGGAGACTACTGAAAAATAGAGAAGGCAAAGGGAGTGGGTGGCCCAATTGTGATTTATTAGTAGTAATAAACTTGGCCTAGAGGCCAACAGGGCCTAGAATTAGTCTTGCCCAAGAGATCACAATGACAGTTCTTTCAGAAAGGGTTTTAAGTAAAACCAAATACTTCCTGAATTACCCTGAAGAGATGTGTTCCTTAGATGATGACAGAAGCATAGGTCAGCAGTTCAAATGCCAGCTTTGGACAGGGTGACAGTGCTAGGGAAGGAGAAGTGCAGTCTAGGAATGAAGAACTGTTACCATGCATCATGGACGACTAGTAATGATAACATTTGATTCTTCCATGGTGACTATCATGAGAAAACATATTAATGGTAGATTATACATGTAACGAGAGAATGTATAACAGTGATAGGACACTCATTCTGTTGCTATTGCTATGCTAAGACTTGTAATTTCTTTTGGAACTATTGTCCAGTGTATTAGTCTATGTTCAATTTCCAGATTCTTTTATTACTTTTTTTTTTTTTGGTGGATTTTTTTCTATTAAAGTAACATTGCATCATAACATTTTATAAGTGTCAGGTATTCATGATTGAGAATAAAACATGTATATAGGCTAGGAATCTATGCAACATCATGCCATTGCCCCCTTTTACCTGACTACCCACCTCCATTTCATCTTGGGTTTGAAATTACA
Source organism: Uropsilus gracilis (assembly GCA_004024945.1). Taxonomy (NCBI): domain Eukaryota; kingdom Metazoa; phylum Chordata; class Mammalia; order Eulipotyphla; family Talpidae; genus Uropsilus; species Uropsilus gracilis. Next base: position 140,151 of record PVHY01000942.1, read on the forward strand.
GCAACATGAACGGTGCTAGAAGGCATTATGTCAAGTGAAATTAGTCAGAAGAAAAAAAGATAAATATTGTATTGTATTGTATTATATTGTATCTATAAATCATGTATCCACATGTATCTATAAATCAACAAAAGTGCAATTAATGATCAAAACTAACAAGCTTACCATAGAAATGAAACATTCACAAAAGAGAGGACTAGTCACAAAGGAACTTGGTGACTATTGGTGAGTGATCTGGTGACTGGAGAACTATGGTGACTAAAATGATGTAAAAAAAAAAGTACACATAAAAACCACAAATTTAAAAATGTAATACATAAATGAAGCCAACATGGAAATGACCAAAGAAGAAGCTTGATTTCCATAAACACTGATACATGTTGGTACTTGGGATGACAATTTTTCCCTGACAGCACTTCACTGGGACTTAAATTTCCTTTTTGTTGATCTTGGCAGGAGTGAGTCATAGATGTGAAAACAATAGACTAAAATGCTCAATGCATTACCCTTCATTGTGTTTCTATATTTGTTTTTTTCCCTTGAAGCAGCCAAGATGCTGCAAAGTCTGAGACAGTTGAAGGCTTGTTGAGCTGTCTACACAAATATCCAAACAGTTGTTGAAAAGCTAAAGAAAAAAATTATGAATTCAAGTAATTTCTGCCCAAGGACACACTAATATTTACCTAATCTGTACTATCAGATGACTCCCAGAATAGAATCAAATCAATTATTGAAAGTTATGCATGTAATACATGTATGGAATCCAAGCCTATTTCAAACAAAAATTGTAGCTGATTGGAAATTATGTAGTATGAGCTTAACTCTATGCATTGAACAAAGCATCTCTAGAGAATATCAGAAATAATTTATGAAAAACATTAAGTCCTGATGAGCTTGGAAAGGCCCCAATTTAATTGTTTCTGTTTTGAAAATTATTAGTCACATGTATACTTACTTTATAAAGTTATGTCATAAGCATAATTAAATATTTTGATCCTTTAAAAGACAAACAATTGAGTAAAATGGAGAGCACATTCAATCTAAAATGCAGGATAGTTGACCTTGTGTTTTTCTGTCTTAGGGAAAAATCATCTATTACTCACTTTACTTGGAATAAAAAATTAAATAAAATTAAAGTGATGTTGCATTGTAGTCTTTATATTGTGAATGATTATTGAAATAAAACAAGACTGTATAAAAATGAGGTCCTAAATATTCATTCTCATTTATTTGAAAAAATATTTTTAATTAAGCACACATTGATCCCGTAGGATTTTACGAATTAAAAGTCTGCAGCGACTTCTTTAAGTATGAATTTATCCAGACTATCTGGTACATTAATAACAGTGTTAAAAAAATAATGTTGAGTCTAAGTTACAAATAAACAGTCATGTAAATTGAGAACACATACAATGTTAAAATCTGTAACAGCAAGATTTCCTAGTTAGGGATTACTTATGACAAGCACTAAGTTCAAAGCCATCCTTTATTTTTTCTTTTCTGGAAGTTATCACAATTAACTAAAAAGACACAAGAAACATTTTTGGCAATGGGTGAAGCTTATTTTCACATATTCATCACATATAACGAGCTAAGGGATTTTTTTCAAATGTTGCCATTAACATTCACCTTTTCATGAACCTTATGCTGAATAAAAAAATCAAGGAAGAGAAAATTTCAGGAAATGAGCTAAACCAAACAATAAGTAAATCCCCACTGGTGGGGATCTTAATTGTGTCAACAATGTGATCATCAGTGAACATTAGTCCTCAAGGGAAGCTCACAGCCTAATAGACTACAAGAAGGCTTTCAAGGAGCCAAACCTGCTTATCAACTTGGAGAAACTCCTGCTGGGAATCACTGCTTGCAGGCAGAGCTTTCTCCTTGACTGGGGATGTGATTTTCAACACATCTTTAACAGATAGCATCATCAGAAGTATGTGGTTGGTCCCATGGTGGAGGGTCAAGAATCGGGACTACACCCCACTATCCTCTAGCGGCTGCATGCCTGAGATTTAGTATTCAGCAAATATTGCTAATTACAGGCCAAGCCAATATTTTCTAGGCTTTCAGGGAAAAGAGTCAAATATTAACACTTAGCACACTTTAGTATTCCAAAATATTTTCATTAAACATCAGATCACGGGAAACCCTGATCACTCCAGAGGGAAGAACAAGTGTTTGCAGAAGGGAGCTTGAAAGCACTGAAAATATAAATGAATGACTCTGCAGGTGCAGTTCCCATGTTCCCCTGTTTTGTAAATAGCCGATTCTTAGTGGGAAGACAAAGTTGTACCCACCTGTGTGACGACCCCACACGAGAGGCATCACACAGCTGTACAGTCAGGGGATAATGTTGCTGACCTTAGGAAATAGCCAGATGACATAATAAAATGTCAAATGTTGACTCCTAACTGGCTCCAAAATTTTTGGAATGTAATCTGAGTATAGTCATAAGAATTAAAAATACATGTTGTAGGGTTAGTTAGCCAGCCTGCATAGACAGCACCTGAGGTATTTCATCTTTCCCATGATTGTGTGGCCCAGTGGGTGTGTGCATGTGTACATGTGCACACCTGAGCTAGGACTCTCAAGAGCACAAGAGAATGGGGGGGGGGGGGGGGAGAGAGAGCAGAGAAAGGTAGTGAAGATTATTCCTGGGAGGATTCCCTGGCTCCTGGGCCCCCTGGTAATAGTCTTGGTCTGCCCTGCCTTGCCTTGCCATGCCTGTGTCTATGTAACTGCTAAAAACAGATTGCTGAGCCTCATGCCTGCTTCTTTACAGTTGGTGACAAGGATGGGATGCTTACTCAATAGTTGGTATAGTCATAAGGATGGTTCAACACAATTGCTTCAACACAGACACATATGAAAAGATCACTGGTATATTTATGAGTGTTTTTGTACTTTTTCTATATGTTCTCCCTTGCTGTGGTCCTGTTAAAGCAAGTAATTGGCTCCCTTCCCTTGTGTTAAAGTGTATGACTTAATGGAAAGCACAGTTTTGCTATTGGAATCTTACCTTTGCAAACAGTGTTAATTTTAATGGTTAAATCCACTGTAGAGATGATGCAAAGTTTCATAGAGATAGAAAAAAGAGATATAAACAGCAAAAGGAGCTCAAAAAGATTCATCTCAATCAGGTGAAAATCGGTGTGTGGCATTGATTTCCCCAGATGTGAGAAGTCTGCCATTGAAACCTGTTGCTGTGTCTCTTCACTATTACTACCACAACACTCACCTAAGTCTATTGACTTGGTAGTTAACTGAGGAATTCATAGCGGGGCCTGGTATGGTGACTGCCTTGTGGGGGCATGACATCACTAAGAGCAGGAGACCTGTTATATGAGGTTCTGCTCTCAAAAGTGCTGACTGATACACTTAGGTTTTACTCAGGACCGAGGCCAAATGCTTAAAATACAGTATGAAAGCGGGAATACAATTCCACAGGTAAGGAAAGGGAGAAAGACACAAACCACTTGAAATTAAGGACACCTGCCTTTGGGTGAGTTGTGGCTTGAGATCTAGACAGTTTTTGAGGGGCAGTCTTTCGTCCATTCCTCAAAGGGTAAAGACGGCAAAGACTTTTCTCAAAGAAGAATTCAGAGCCATGAGGACATCAAACTGCCTTAATTCAGTGCCAGTGTTTAAACAACTGATACTACTTCTAAAGGCATATTGTCAGAACCATCTTTGGCCCTTGCTAGCGGTGCTGTAGGCCAAATGTGTTTGACTGGGCATTTTTCCTCCAGGGGGTGGGTAATTTTGATGTTTTGTTGGTAAAATACTATCCTTTCTCCTCTATCCATGCACTCTTATCTATTAAAGTTCTTTCACACCAGCATTATGCTTTCTCTCTCTCAGCCATGAGGTGAATGGCATAACCCCTTTCAAGTATATGGGATTAGGGGATCCAGGTTAATCCTCATTCTACTCACATTTAGCTATAAATTAAAATTTTCCAGTATCTCATAGAGGGGAAAACTTTCAGGTTTTTCCCCCCTTTCTGCCCTGATTCTCCCAGCTCTCCTGTTTATAGTTGTGGGATGCCTCATCTATGTGCAATATTTTCACATGCAGTATTAATACAGATTAAGAAACTTGAATTTGCAAACTTTTGCTACATAAAGAACTGAGATCACTTAGATTCAGAGATTTGAATATACCCATTTATCAGAAGCTATTTATCCTAAGGAATGGAGTTATTCTTAAGAAGATTTTAATTATGATGCTAACTTCTTTCTATATAACTGTAGTCTATTGTATTTAAGGTTTAGTAATCTAATAATTAATGTTTCCACTAAGAGATCAAAATACTTTCTCATTTACTTAGAAAGCTATGTCTTTCTCCATACTTGATACAAAAGTAAAAGCAGGTTGACTGTGTTAATTAAGCTGGGTAATTTTAGATGTTAAAGTGAAATTAGTTGAAAGTGCATTTTTCAGGTATTCAGCTATATAGAGTATAAACTTTTGCAAATTTCATTTCTTATATCTGCCCTATTTATTTATTTAAATGAAATTTTGTATTTCAAAGGAGTAATTTCATTGTTAAGGCTTACATTTTGGGGATATTGAATAAAAGGTCTATAACCAGAAAGTTATAATTGTATTCTTACATTATATGAGATTTCACAAGATTTTTAAAATGTCAGAATTTGGGGGTTATTCTTTGGTTTCAGTGAGTGTGGTTCTTGGGTCCCCATGAGGATAATTTCAACAATTTACATTCAAAGCTCAAGACAAATATTTTTAAAGGTAAAAGTTGTTTTCAGAGATAAAAACATACAAAGACTGCATTTTTTAAAAAGCGGATTTATTAGGGAAAAGATTTTTCCACAGATACAGGTGACAATTTTAGGGGAAAGTGTGTGTATTTTGGGAGAGCAAGGAATGTCTTTAAATATTACACTTTAATGAATAACTGAGAAATTTATTGCTATGGGGTGTGGTTGGATTAGTTTTTTGTAACTAATCATGCTCTGTCCCATATTTAGATTCCTGGAAACTAGCTTAATTCCACAACTAGTTTAATGACTAGCTAATCAATCACCCCTACTCCAGCCCTGGTCTTTAGTACTGTGAAAACTTCCATTAACTTCCATTATCTGCCCCAAGCTTCCATGAGTATGATTGACAAATGAAAGTGTCTGAGATACTCAAGCATATATTGTGATGAACTGTATAGATTGACAAATGAAAGTGTGTGAGATATTCAAGCATATATTGTGATGAACTGTATGTACATATATACTGTGTGTCAGTGAGTACACATAAAAAACAGTATGAAACTAACTTTGATAGTATCTGTCTCTGTCATATGTTTTTGTTTACCTCTAAGGAATAGCTCAGCAGGCACCCACAGTATTTCAGAATAATTGAAAATCATCCCATTGAACACAAAACAGCAGAAATATCCAATTTTTCAAAATAAAATTTGAAGTTTTTATTCTATGAGTAATACCAATGTCACACTATTTGTACATTGCAAATATTTCCATGTCTATGTAACATTATCTTTTGTTTATGAAATACTTTCCAATTCACAATATCTAATAGATTTTTCTCAATTTTGCCTTTATATATTGAAAAATCTGTTTATCAGTCTTTCTTTACCATGAAATTGTAGCAATATTTGCTTACATTTTCTTCTAGTACCTTTCTTAACCATCACATTTTAGATTTATTTTTACCAGGTAATACATAAAGCAGAAATCTTCATTCCTGTACCATTTCCTCCACAGCTCATTGAGTGAAATATACCCAAGAAAATGGAGTGGTAAGAATGAATGTGAGGCTGTTTTTACTTATGTGTATAAATTGGTTGCATAAATAAAAGCCACATCTGAAAGATTTCTCAAATATAAAAGCTGGGTGTCCTGTTGGTTGCATATAAACACTCTATTTTCCAATATCGATTGAAGAAATATAAAGATTCATGTTTTGTGCCTTATATGAGAGAATCCTTTCTATTTTGGGTAATTTGAATCTTAGGTGAAGAAGCACAAACAATCATGAATAAGAAAATAACTGATGAAGATGCAAGCAGAAGAAACTTTAGTTCTCTGATTGTATTCAGAATTGTGTATGTGTGTGTGCACATGCAGATGTGTGTGTGTATGTCTTTCTTTCAGCCTGTCTGCATCAAATGAAAAGTTTTGACATTACTCATGTTTACTGATACAATTGTCATTTTGAAGAGAATTCAAAGTTTAATAACAGAGAAATCATTAATGGTGTTATTTAAAGTCAAACTGAGAATAGTTCTGAGAGGCCAATATTAGATTTCTCTGAGTCCCTACTCCTTGCCCTCAGGGTTTTAGGTCTCTGTTTATATACATAAATGAATACACAGAAATAATTCATAATTATCTTTCTTCACAAAAGAAAGAGACTTGTCAATAGTTTCTAACTTTTCCAGATAGCTAAAGAGGTTAGTTTCTAAAAGACTTAGTTAATTGATAAAAAAAAAAAAAAATACTTTATAACTTTAAAGTTAGTCTTAGATCTTCCAGAGCTACTATGCTTGCAAAGATGGAGGGACCAGGGTTATTTGAATTTCTTATTTTAAAAGTTCACCTATAGATTCAGGATGTGGTCATTTATTTCATGAGCCAAAATTTTACAGGAGCTTATTCTGTGAACCTGATGGTAGTTCCGAAGTTCTCTTTGTTTTTTGGCATGGAGTCCTTCTCAGTTAATAGGAGGCATTATTCTACTGATGCCAGGTTCTTGAGATGGACATGAACAGTGTGATGGGAAACATTTTCTAGCAAGAGAAAACATAGAATTGTCTTTTCATGATTAAACACTCAGTTTAGATGTGCATACCTGAATTAGTATCATACTTTTCGTTCATCATAATAGAAAACCTTATCTCTGAACAAATAAGTGGGCAAAATTCTAGGTTGATGGCATATTTACATTTTTTTAATTTAGTATCTTAGAAACAAATAATTATTTTCAATTTCATTAAATTCATGACCCCCAAAAGTCCTTCTTGTCTTAGTTATTCAGCATTTTTCTTACAAAAAAATATAGTAGTTCTGCTTTTACCTAAAACCCCTATCAATAAAACCAGCAATAGTAAATTCTTTACTTCTTAATAATTGCTGGGCTAGATTAACAAGCTGTTAATGTTTTGACTTACAAATTAGAGGCCCATTTGGTTTGCTGGCCTTCCAGAAGATTGAGCTGTCTCTGGTATGCCCTGAAAGTTAAGTAAATGACTGTTTATTCTTTCTCTTGATTAGAAGGCTACCCTGCAGTCAGATAAAAGAGATTCCATAATAAATGTGAGGTTCCCATGTTTTGTTTTGCTTTGTGGGTTTAGTACTAAACATTAAAAGAAATTAGAGATTTTATTTTTTTTTTTTATTTTGGTCTGGGGACTAGTGCCAGATAAAACAAGAGGTGAACAAGCAGACTACTTTGTAGACATGAGCTCCTTTATAATGAGAGGATTTCAATTTTAATATAACAGCAACTGGATTATTCCAGTGTGTGTGATTATGTACGTGTGTCTGTGTGTGTGCCCATTTCAGTAAGAATTCTTCGTTCATTCTCTCTGATATTTTGCTGGTGGCTGCTGTAGTCGAAGATCAAAACTAAGGGGGTCTTGCCCAGTTCATTAGTCATTCAGCCAGAAAACAAAAAAAAATCAGCAGAATCTTATGCTATTGAGACCATTTATATACCATGGAAATAAAATAATTAAATGAAAAATTTATCCTGCATACACATGTATATGCATGTGTGTTTGTGTGTATATATCTGTATGTCTACACATTTGTTTCTCTCCTTTCACTTCAGAACTTTGTCATTATGCATCATGTCACAAATCAATTCCTTCTAATCCATCTCCTCTTCCCTTGTTTTGGGGATGATCTTGTGTCCCCTTAGACTTGTAATTCTGAGTTGCTGACAGACTGAACAATAATGGAAATAATGGATCCTCAGTCTCTTATCTCCCTCTAAGCAATTTACAGATCAGGTCTAAAACACCTCCTCTTTGGAATCAAGGCCTTAGATGATTCCCACTGCAGTTACTAATGGAGTTGTTGGTCTAGGGATCTAAGGATAATGGATCAATAAATAAAATGATCTCAATTGCTAAATGTATGTACTGCATTTGACCTATAAAGACAAAAAGGGAATTGGTAAGACTCAGATGGGGTCAAGGAGGGAAGTGACAATATAATACCTGAGAATTGATATGTGAATTCATATTTTCCTCTAATTCTAACCAGCATACCACCACACCAAAGGAATGCACCCTTATAAACGGTGCTATTCAAAACAGAATGTGTAAGCTCTATGATAGACTCAACCTGAAGTCAAATAGTGAGGGGAATGTCATTACTGAAGAGTGACCCACTGTTTTACCTTCATTTGTTAGTACAGCCAATTTTATAAGATGTTTGGTTTCTTTTTAGCAAAAGGGACAATGACATTTATATTTTTCTTCTCACTTGTCAGAACCTACCTTCCAACCTTCAAAACCCAGAATTTTCATCAGATTATCTTTTGACTCATGGAGAAAGGATATTGTGTTTTATTCCTATTTTAGAAGGTGTATTATCGACAAAATAGTCTAGTTTAAAATGTCTACAGAGAGAAAAAATGCCCAAAGTGGAAATTCAGTACACAGGCACTTCTTCATTTGTTCATAACAGAGAGAACAGAACTAAATTGGTGGGGCATGTAGCCACTAATGGGATTAGTTTCCTTTGATTTCCATTTCCAGTTTTTGAAAAGAGCACAATCCACATTGTTGTAGAAAGTGACATAATGCATGCATCTCAAGTTATTCAATTAATTTTATGAGCCTTCATGTTTCATGTCGTATTACTTTATTGCAGACATTTATGACCCATCCCCCTGAAAGCCAGGATTCATTCACTTTGTTCATTCCATAAATATTTGTAGAATTTCTACTGTGTTCTTAATGTTACATAAAGGACTAAGGTTGCAATGGATAACAAAAGGCAGATATCCCTGTTTAAAGGAAAGCAACTTGGAACTAGTATGATGATACTTGGAACCGACTCTAATTATATATAACAATGCCAGTATCCTGAAGTCCAAAGACAAATTAAATTTTCTTAATGGTTAAGGTAGTAGATCAATGTAAATATTTAAAGGAATAATTACTTAAAATTAAATGCTGTGAACCATCACCACAAGACACACTAATAATAACATTCAACTTAGATTATACTATCCTTTATGGATGTCTAGAACTAGCACAATGTATTTATTTTCCCAACGTTTCCTTCCTTCTCCTTTTCACTTTTTCTGTCTTATGGAAATGCACACATTCATTAAATTGCATGATCCTGTTTTACTAAGCCTTTGCAATTGTCACTTTAATAACTGTTCACTAACTGGAAAATTTATCAGTTATGTCTTCCAATTAAGAAAATATATATCTGAAAAGATGTCATATATTCTAAACCATATACACCATTGTAAATCAATGTTATAATAATAATAATAAAATAAATAACAAATACATTAGTATAAATCTTTACCTTTGGTCCTAGGAAGAATAAAGAGAAATTTTATGGGAAGTTTGATTAATGTATTATTTCTTAAAGTTTATGAGGTTGTTATATAAGGAAAATATTTTTTTTTCTCACAAGTTATTTGTTGTGTGAATCTCCTGTCCCTTCTCAATTTAAATATTGGTGAGTTTATTGATGGGTATTCTGTGTATATATTAGAGTTTTCTAATATTCTTAGAGGTTTCTAGAAATACAACAGCTAGAAATACTACAGCTCCCAAGATCCCACCCTCATTTTAAAATGTTAACCAAAATGCCTTCTTCTGGAAATCTCTATTTAGGGTTCAAGCCACATTCTTATCCATGTGTTTTTCACACATATACATACATAAAGACATACAATTCTATAGAATCAATTTTCTTGATGTTCTATATGTTGGCATGCAGCAACTCCATACATATAGTAGAAATTTCTGGAAATGAAATTCACATAACACCCATACTGTCCCCATGTGGAAAATTGTCACTGTGATGAATCTCCTCAATGAAACTGAGTTATAAGTCTGTAGAGAAAAGCATATTGTACATGTAGTCTACTGTTAAGAGGGCATGGTTCTCATTCATTAGCAGAAAGCCTCTATGACTACTAAGGGTTTTTTGTTAATGTGCTATAGAAACTTAAAAAAAAATGTTGCTCAGATATCTCAAGTGATAAATGATCCTCTTTCTTTTCAGAACTTCTCTTGACATTACATGGAAACTTAGATAATGTGTGTTCATTTGATTTGTTTTAATATATATTTCTTAAACTCCTTACCCAGTAACTATTAACAGAAAGAGAGTAAAATAAAGGTAAAAAGGTGAAAAAGGAAGGAATATCCTCTAAGAATCAGTTGAAACAGATTTTAAAATCAGTTGAAACAGATTTTAAATTGTGACACCGACACATCGTTTATTGAACAGCTGTCTTGCCTATGTGACTCTTTGAGTAAACTTCTGTGAAGGAAAAGGAGATGTGGTTTCAGCTGCAGGAGACAGGTCTTCTCTGCATTCTGCTCTGGAGAAGAGCTGTAGGGCCAATCCCTAATGATGTGGGACTGCTGTTTTGTCAGCACTGCTCTGAAGACAGTGGAAACAGCAAGGTTATCTCTTGTCAGGAGAATGAGAGAACATGAGCGGAGTTAGACCTTGTCTCAGGTGAACCTGGAGCGGTCTCTCACCACAGAGCTGACTCACATCTCCCAGAGCATCTGGAGGAGCTGAGTCTATGCATACAACTAACATTTGACTGTTCACTGAGTATGAGCTATTTAGTCCACAGTTTGAAATTTCTAGAAACACACAAACATCACACATACACACACACGCACACTGTGCACTGCTGAATTTCATGATGCAAATGTCATTGTTCAAATGAAAAGTACAGTAGGCATATCAATGTTCTCCTATCCGGTGGATTACAAATAATCTTGCAGCCATATTTTTTTCTGTTGTTTTATATAATTTTGTTTTATTTTCCCTTATCTTTTAATCTCTACAGAACTTGAAACATTCCTTACAGATAAGGGATAAGTTCATGGGATGCATTTTGTCTATGCTATCCTTGGTCTAATATGACTACAATATATATTAAAAGTAATGTTGTTGGCAATAATGTCATGTGATGATTCACAATTAGATAATGAGGATGATGATTATTATTATTATTATTATATTATTCATTATTACTATTGTTGCTATTTTGTGCTGCAATATAGACTTTCAGTCAGTAGAATATTAAAACTGTATAATGAATCTGTTTCCCAACCAAAAATATGGGTAAGAAATATATACATAAAAGAGAGAATACATACACACATATATGTGTATATATGATATGTGTGTATGCATATACATATACATGTGTCTATATATACATGTGTCTATATACATATATATGTATATATATGTATATATATATATATATATGACCTGTAATAATTAAGTAGCACTGATTCATTTTTCCAGGAGAGCTCTTTATCATTCTTACTAAAGGCCACAGTTACCTAATCCTTTACTGCCCTTAATTAATAATCTTGAATGGGACCATTTGTGTAGATATCATGTAATATTCTCTTTTGGAAGAAAGAACCAAACAAAAAGTGTTGCCAAACCTGTGCCTCCTGATTTGTAGCATTAGTTTTCCAAAGGCAAACTGCATTTGGAAAGCTGGTGACCCATTTACTTTTATATATTGGTATATAAGTCCCAGAAGACCTGTTATGTTTAACTGTTATTACAGATTGCATTTTACAGTGGCCCAAGGTTGTGTTAAAGAACATGGTTTTTGCGCTTTGACTTGAGTGTGCGATCTAAAATATGTTATTTTACTGATTCACAAATGCCTCACAAGCTGAGAGTTTTACTATCCATGTCACCAATAAACTATATTCCTTATCAGACTTTGTTATAGGTTCAAGTCCTGGACCAGAGAGCTGGCTAAAATTAAGGCAGGAGAAATATCTATTAAGTGACTTTGTTTTTGTAACCTTGAGTTATATGTTCATTGGAAAACCACTCCCTTTTATTTGACAAGCCATGGACTATCTTAACAACAAACCTAGCTTTTGTGAAGTTGAATCATAGAAATTTAACTGTTTCCTTTATACATTTGTATCAGAGAAGCTAAATTTATTTCAAAAGTTTGTCATCATACAGATACATCTTGCAGCAAATCATGGAAATTAACATTGCACGTCAACCTAGCATTGTCTTCACGATTCTGAAGGGTCTTCATAATTCTGAAAGGCCTCCATACAGACCAGGACTTTCTCCAGAAATCAAAGACCTGTCTTCTCTGGCACTGAGTAGAACAATCACAGGAATCAAAGTGCTGTGACAGCCTCTATGAAAACAGCAGGGAGTGTCCTCAAAACATGACTGAACTGAACTACTGAACACGACTACCATATAGTTCAGTATTCCCACTCAGTGTGTATACATAAATGAGAGGAAATCATTATTGAAGAGAGAGTAACACCTTTATATTTACAATGGCATTATTCACAATTGTTAAGGCATAGAAACCACCTGTTTTTATCAACAGTGAATGGATAAAGATGTAACTAAATGCATGTGAAGTTACTCAGTCACAACAAGAAGTAGATTCTGCCATTTGTGACACACATGGACCTGAGAAACACTTTGTAAGAGTTATGAATCAGTCAGTAAAAAGCAAATATTGTGTCATGTATCATTTGAAGAATCTAAAGGAAAAATCAAACAGGAAAAAGAGAGATTGGTGGTTATTATGGACTGGGCAATGGTGAGTTAAGGAACTGACTGAAGTTAAAGGAAACATAGTGCCTTCCATTGATAAAATGAATGCATTCTGGAGTCGATATATAGCCTGGTGACTAACAATCTATATTGTAACATATTACACTACAGCTTATTGTATTGAGAAAGTAATTAAGAGTATTGGTCTGAAAAGTTCTTGCATGTGGCTTTGAGAGGTGGAAAATGTGTTAATTGTTGTAATATTTATCATATAGATATAGATATAGATATACTCACGCATCATCATATGTGGTGAGTTGTGTTCATTATACACAGTAAAACTGGAAACAATTGAATGCTATACAAAAGAATTTGTAGTTGTTCAGTATCAAAATTGCATGAGAAAAGGGCAAAAAGACTTAGAAAACAAAATTTCCCTCTGGGATTAACTTGAGAATAACATCAAGTGTGGTCCTTAAAAAGCTGTTAAATAAGTAACTTTGAATTCCAATGGGAAGATTTCCAGTCTGAGTCCCTGACCATGTCCATCTGAGTCCGTCATATAGTTTTCAGTCATTGCTCCAGCTGCAATTTTTTGGAACACCAGGGGAGACTCCTCACCTGTCTGAATCTTCCCATCGCTTACGTGTGAACCTCTGGAGCAATAATAATATTTTAGGTGGACTTCGCAGAACTGTCACCTGTAAATTTTTATGCCCTCTGTGGAGTCCTTTGTGGAACTGGATACCACACCTGATTCAGAGCTAGACTGTGCCATTCTCAGGGAATTGTCCCTGGCAATGAACTTGTCCCGTGAAGGATATTTTCCATTCTGAATCTGGCAACCATTTTCAGTGTTCTAGTTAATTTATGAAAAGCTGTGAAATGTACTATGAGAGTTTTTCAATGGCAAATTTATGAGAATAGGATTTACATTTTGATCTTCATTTTATATTTAAGAGAAGAAAAAATCACAGAGAAAAATAAAGAAGATTAGTAAATGATGGTGTAAAAGGTCAAATACTGGCATTTTACTTTTCAGTAAGAATTTCTCACATTCATAGGTGTAGATTCAGGAATCTTGACAAACATGTGACCTATTCCCTTTGAAAAAGTTCATGCTGCACTCTCAAGAAGGAACTCCTAGATAAACTGAACAGTTTCAAAACAAACATCATTTCTACAGCTTTGCATAATGAAATCTCACTTCATTGGAAGTAGGAGGAACTGTTTCATTTACACTTTGTGCAAATTGCAAACAAAATGCAAGGTGGTGAAAAATATAAAGGTGATCTCTCGTGTGTGACAACTTTTAGTCTATCTCACCTTAAATCTGAGCAGGCATAAAAAGTTAAATTATGATGATCGATTGCAGAACATTTGGTGCATTGCATGTGGCATGAAATAATCTATCTATTCTATCATCACACAGAATCCTGAGTTACCAAAAACAGCAGAACAAAATAAGTTCAAAAACTGGTATAATGACAAAATAATGGAACTTAAGCATAAAACAGAAGATAAGCAGGAAAAATGCCAAGAGAGGATTGTCCCTATTCTCTGTTATGAGAGATATCTGCAATCCAACCTTGAAACCTTGGAGAATTTATCCTCTTGTGTTCCCACAAAGTCTCTTTCTTTCCAAACTTATGGATTCTATCCACACTCCTTTTTGTTCTTATAATCTACTCCTAGCAGAGAAACTTGTTCAGGTCTTATCACTGCTTTTACAGTTTTGGGTGCAATCCAAGTCCCATCATTCAACTCCCCATATATACAGCTACATATTTCTCAAATAAAGAAGATTTTTTTATATCACTCCCTAACAACTGACCCACTTTCTAGCTTTTTTGTAAGTAAATCTCTTCCCACTTTTTTCCTTGCCATGATATTCATGGAAAATGTTTATACAATATAAAAGTCAAATGGAAAATTTTGGTTATGCAAATAATGCTTAATGAAGGAACACACTAATTTTATAGTAATAAAATAAATATAAATAAAACATAGGAGATATAAGATCTGAACTTTTGCAAAACTTCCAGACAAATATTTTCTAAATAATTAAAAATTTGAGTTCACATCTGTAACCATTTTTTTCAGATTTTTATTAAAATATTGAACTTTCAACTTATTCCTGTTTTGAATGTCCTCTTTAGAAGAAAGTTTTCTCACTTTTATATAGTAGTAAATGGCAAAATATAATTATTTTTTGCCATTTGAGGAAATTAACAAATTTAAGTATAGTCATTGCTGAATTTTACCCTGTGCATACTCATTCTTTAAGTCTATGATAGTACTTTTACAGTATTGAGAAATGAATTATTAAAATTTATTTTTGAAATAAAAGTGGATTTACATCGTAAACAGTTCATGTGTTTTTGAAATATTGATAAAATATTTCTATTACTCTTAATTTTGTATATTTTAATTGTAATTAATTTTTGTAGAACTCAAAATAAAAGATTAATGTCAGTGACTATATTACCCATATTCTCTCAAGTTTTGTTTTAAAGCACATGAATTATATCAATATATTGTATTATATTTCATGTAATTTTGCAATCAAAAATTAGGTTCACTCAAAATGTTCAAAATTTCACTTCAATTAAATGCTTTGGAAAACCAATAATTATTTTTAAAACCTGCGAATAATGATAATCATCTACAATAATGACACACAGTTTTAAAAGTTATATCTTTGCTCATAAGTTTTTCATTATTTTTGTTGCACAGCAAAAACACTTTGAATAAAAGAAGTAATATTTTTATTATCTAAGTTCTTTGCATAAAGCTAAGGAAATACAGTGACTTGAATATTAAAATTACCATCTTTTTATATTTTGACATATATATCTAAATCTACACATAAGCTGCAATACAGTATTTTCTGTGAATTAAAAGGTAATATTTAAATTCTAGACTTCTAGAGTTATTATTAATCAATGTTGCTAGATAGTTTATCCAATCAAGACACTTTTGTGAATAATTGGGTGCTATTAACCAAAAAGTATACACAAAATCATGCTGGGTCACTTAATATAAATTTATGAATATGGCTCACATTTACTGATATGGCTAATATTACTGATATTAATTTGCTCAATTCCCAAAGCAGCCTAGCTTGTGGAACATATTGTCATTGTCATTTCAAAAATTAGGATATAGCTGAAATTATTCAGAAGGAAAAAGAAAAATGCCAGATGTAAAATTTAGATAAATCAAACAAAAGGGCAAGTAATAGTAAAAGCTAACAAGTTAACTAAAGAAATGAAACATCTAGCAAAGAAGAGATAAGAAGGAGGGTGAAACAGGGGAGGGAAGAAAATTAGGAAAAATGGTCATGGGTTTAACAAATAAAATTAATTAATTAACAAAGATAACAATTAGGCTGCTAAGACAGAGGGTACTTACATGGCTTGTAGTATTTCAAGCAACAAATAGCAAAGCTCAATCTGAACATTGTCTGTTTCTTCCTGCTTATTAAAAATGCATAGTTATGTGATCTTTTCATATAGTATTTACTTTCACTTGAATATTTGCTCTAAGCAGTACGTTTATGTATATAAACATAATTTGAAATATGTATGTGAATATGTAAATGCATAATACATATATAATATATGCTCATATACATATATAGTATATATTCATGCATACACATGCATATATCCATCATATGCATATATTCATCATCTACATATATAATGTGTGTACAATATACTGTGTGTGCATACAAATGCATATATAATATAATGAATACAATAAAATATAATATGCATATTGTTTTCCCAAAAGGAAAAACTGACATTCTTCCAAGCATTTATCTTCATAGTGTCTATGGATATAACATTTTGTTTTTGTTTCATTTTATTCTTGGCTTTTTGAATTACTATGCTTTTAAGTCATCAGACTTATGAGAGACACATTATTCAAAGTAGTGCCTTTTCTATTTCTTTGCTGCTCTGTTATCACATGACTAGAGATATTAGTTTATGCAAGGAAATCAAATAAACCCCTCTACCTTATGAAATAGTTTGAATTTCACAATTCCTTGTGTGATCTTGTGACTTACTATTCTTATATGATCTCATACTACTGGAGCTAATCCCATGAGGGCAATTTATTTCTTATTTTGCAATTGCAGACACTTAAAAGGTCATAAAACTCTGTTCAACCCTCATACAGATATTTTGATTAACAAGGTGCCAAAGTAGTTAACTGAACAATATTGTTTTATTTAAAAAATGTTTCCCAAAAGTAAAAGGTTTCAGCTGAGGTAGAGGGAAACATGAATGCAAATATAAAATAATCTTCAAAGGGTTACCTAATAAATAATACATTTTTGAGACTATTCTGTCTGATACCTTAGATGACTTTATAGTCTCAATCAAACGTTTATTGATGCAGTTACCAAATGACACTATTATTTAAATATATGTATGCAGACTTAAGGGAGCCGTTGGCCTGATGGCCCTAGAACATTTTTTTTTTCAGCCTATGTATGTGGCAGATGTCTTAGGTTCTTTCTGTCACATCTCTGGGGCACAATTTTGACATCACTTGCATTTCAAAGCTCAAACTGTCTCACACAGGCAGACTTATTCTCAAGTACATTATGTTTTGATTGTTTTGCTTTCCCTCTCAGAGTCTCTTCCAAACAAAGAAAATTATCTCTGTTCAAGCCTGAGTAGAGCCAGAAATTACAAGAAAATATGGCCGGATACCAGAGATTTTAGGGGCAGGTGGTGAAAGGTGGCTACTCTCTTCTAGACAAGTCTGTTTTCAGGGAGGATAGTTAGGAGGTCCCAGCTCTACCACATCCATGCAACCCACAGAGGTAGTTGGAACAAAAGGACATCCCAGTGTCTTATTTCTTATTTAACTCTCCAAGTGTCCTCCTCCCTGCTGCCTCAAGTCACTTCCCTCATACACTTAAATGACTCAAGCCATTCTTTCAAATGCTGCTTTCAAGAGTATCAAAAGAAGATGACTACGTAACAGCATTTTAGGATAATTTTAAATTTTTTTTTTTTTACAATTTAAAGTCTTAAGAAATAAAATAAAATTGAAATGTTGTTTCCTAATTGAATTTCTGAAGAATGCATAAAGTTAAAATGAAATTGACATATAAATTGACATATGCTTAAAATGTTTTAAAGGTCAACTAAATTATGAAATATTTTAGTTCTTTTTATTCAAGTATTTGATTGCATTTCAGTTGCTATTTCTTTTCCAGTGTTTTTTATTTCCTTGAAAACAATGATTAATTTTGAGCTCCCCACTCTCTCTGCTTCTATAGATAGACCCAGTTCCTCAATCTGGTCCCATTCTCTTTGATCAGACTTCTGATTTTGAAATTTCACATCTATCACTTTTCTTTCATTCTTTCTTTTATTCTACATTCTTTTTTTGATTTTGAAAATTTTAATGGATTTTTCTTTCTCAAGATAACATTCTCCTCTTCTTTCTGCCCATCATTTCAAATCTACATTGTTTCTCAAATTCCAATTTAAAGATATTTGATACATTTTATTTTTTTCTCATCATGGTTGTAAAACTAATTTTAAACTCTTACTTTCATGGTATTTTCAAATTAGGTGCACATCATAATATACTTAATGTTAAAAATGTTACAAATCTGTTCCTTATGCAACACTAGAGCCAAGTGATACTTTAATCTTCAGAATGTCATGTATTCGCTTCTACAAAGCTATTAAGTGACAAGCCAGTATTTCCATATATTTATAACTCTAACATTGTTCCCATGTGTCCTCATTTTGGGTCTGGGTCTGATTAGAGGATGGTCAATGCTTTCTTTGGAATTTATAATTATATAAATTGCAGCATATATATAAAATTCATAAATGTGAATTTTGGTACACAAACTAAAATTTTAAAATGTCAAAATTAAATTCATGAATATTTCGACTCTATAGTATCTATGTGTTTGTTAACATGCCTCCAAATCCATCTAAACAAACCCTATCAACCATTTAGTTCCACTTGATCTGGATTTTGCACATTAAAGATCAGATCATATTTAATCATATATAACATTCTCTTTCTATTCAGTATGTTTAATCTATATTGTATGTATCTACATATGTATTTACATAAAGTTTTAGTTTACTTTCAGTGCTCTAAAATATTCCATGGAGTGAAGGCATTATAATTTATTCATCAATAATAATTTTGATGGGCTTTTGTTTTTTTCCAACTTCTTTCCCCAGTTATAGCAATGTTTCCAAGAACATTCTTTTCCATGTGTCCCATTACATATGAACTTTTGCTACAGCAAGTTATACATCTTGCATATATGTATGTTTAAACTTAATAGCTACTTGTTCTTTTCCCTTAGTACCATTAGCAGTCTATGAGCATACACTATATGTTCAAAATCACTGGTATTTTCAGACATTAATATTTGCTAATTTAGAAAGTTTGGAAAGGAATTTTATAAAGTGAATATAATAAACTGACAAGAAGTTTATATGTTAATTGTTGTTTGATAGATCATCTATGAAATGATGTTCTTTTTGCCCATTTTTGCATTAGGCTCTTTGTATAATTTTGCTATTGATATGTTCAAATTGTTATTTACCCAAATACTAATTCTTGTTCTGTTATATTTTGTGCATAAATACATGATTTTCATTTTTCCTTTTTTGATGGTTTGCTTGATAAATTCAACATAAAATTTTATGAACAAAGTTAATCAATATTATATGCAAATTTGATTTGTTTACTACACAAAATACATATAGCTCTTATATTTTCTTTCAAAATTAAACTTTTAATACTAGTGCATGGATTTTTTTGTATATGATGTGAATTATACCTGATTATGTGTTTCTTATATTTAATTGATTTGACCATCAATGTGTGTACAGGGCCATGGACACAGATGAAGAGATACGCCTTGGATAAAGTAACACCTTTATCTTTCTCATCCTCTCTGGCATACATACTAGAGATGGTTATGCCAAGACTCTTATCTGTGATGACAGCCACCTAACCTCCTAGGGGTGTCCCACTGAGGAGACATGTCCCTAAAAGATACAATCTTTTCCCCCACACATACTTTTCCTGTAACCCCCATCCTCCTGCCTTTGTATCATATCTCATGCGATCCTGGGTGTTTTCCTTCCTTACTGCCTTCACTGTGATCATTCTTTGCCAAGGTACAGAAGGGTCTTCAAACCCACATTAACGCAACCTTGGACATGCTTTCAACCCCTAATCTGTGAGCTGGTTTCTTGCAGATCTCTATTGGTCTCTTTCATCTCACTATTTTTCTTTCCCACACAGGTGTCCTAGCAAATATTTATTGTGGTCTATGGTTTATAATGACATATAATTTATAATACAAGATTCAAATGTGTATGGGTAGTATTTCTAGTTTTTTTTTACTTATTGATCAACATGTATATAACTGAGTCAATTGCACACATCTTGAAAATGCCATGTTTAGAATACACCTAAGACTATAGAAAAGTCTAGTTCTTTGTTATTATTCACTAAATATTGACTCTTCTGGAACTTGTGTTCTTTCATATACCATTTCAAATAGGCCTATTGAATTAATTTGTTCTAATTATATTGATTTTATAAAGATTGAAAAATTTATCAAATTATTTCATCCATAGAATTTTCAGATATAAATATCATTTTAGACATGATTTAATATATTTATTGTCAACTTAATTTATTTATATAAATGCTTTTATTAAAATGCAATTTTAGTCAATTTTATACAATGCTGAATTGCTATGTTAAAGTTATTCATAATTTGTGGTGCATTTAAAAATGATGAATATATTCATTTCATTGCATCTTTTAAAAAAATTACAAGTTTTTTGATTGCACCAGTATTGTTCAGGTAGAAATATAATTAAGATTTTGGGTTTTGAATTGTTATTTTCTATGTATCTATGACTAATCTATCAGAACTTGTAGTTATCTTTAGTTTTTGTGATTTTCTATGTAGAAATATCATATTATGTGCAAATAAAATGACTGTATTTTCACAGATTACTTCTCACTTCCTTATTCCATAATGTGTTAATATAATTGCTGTAATTTTATGTATTGGGTATTTTAATACTTAATGCTAAATATCTTTAAAATGGATCATGTTCACTAAAGATATATAACTGGCTTTCAAAGATTTTTGTATCACTGTCTCATAGCACATAGTAAACATGCTGCATACAATAGAAGAAAATGTTACAGATAAAATGTCGTTTTTTATCATCTACAGAGAATAATTTAGAATTGTTACCTTATAATCCAAAGCTCCTGATTATTTTACATCAATTCATCTTTATAAAATAGTATACATATCCAGGTAAATTTATCTCTGTGAAATTATCCCATTAAGCCCTTGATCTTTGGGTGGTTAAGATCTACTTGAAGAAGAAAACAAAGTAACATATTGTAATTATCAGAATGTGTCAATAAATATTTGATGATGATTTTATCTTTTCCTTTGTTTACAAGCCAACTCAAAGATATGTTTAAACACTTTAATTTTATGCATATGCAATATCCCCCAAATGGTAAAATTGAATTAAAGAAAGTAATGTCATGAAATTTGTCATTTAAATATATTGAGTCAATGCTAACATCCTCATTCTCTCTCTCTCCCCTCTTAGTCTCTCTCTTCCTTGCATCTATTTATTTGAAGAGCAAGCAAGCGACATATAAAACATATGTGAAGCATTTAGTTGGTGACCATGAGTTCCAGGATATATATGATATATTTATCATATATTCATATAAGAAAATAGTTCCAAAAAGACATAGTTCATAAAATAAATCTAGATGTCATAAAATATTCCAGAATGACAACTCTATTGTGCTTAATCTCCTTGTTTTACATTTATAAAAAAGAGATAAAATAGTATAAAAATTTACTTCAACAAATTCTGAGCTGGCATTTTTTCATGTGAGGTTTGCTATTATTGATTCTTCTATTATCATTTCTGATTTGAACTTTACAAAATGAAAGTTCAACATTTTAACAGTTCTAGTTCCCATTTTTGTATTTAACATTAATCACTATTTTTCCATTTTAATTTGCTTTACTGGAAACAAGAGAAGAATGTATATTAATAATCACTAATATTATATGTGACAATTTAAAGTAACTGGTGCTAATATGAAAATAGGCATTCAGATTGATTTTTGGTATATGGAATGTCTTTGACATCTGATGATTTTTTTAATTAATACAGTTAAAGACTTGAAATAATTAACTAAATGTAAACTAAATACACACCGCAATTTACAAAATCACATTAAGAATATGACTAATTTTCCCTGATACATTATCAGTTTAATAACTTGTTTTATAATACCAGTTTCTAAAAATTTTTAGATATTTATTTTGCTTTGTTCTCATCTATGACTGTAGTGTAATTTGCTTGTCTAATATGCTAATTTTATAATTATGGAGAGACACAGATAAGTGCTTTATACCTTTGAAGATAAACTCCTTTGAAAATAGTTTATATGCAATAAAATCTAAGGGACCAATTAAAGAACAACTATTTAATATCAACATAACATCAAAAATTTTTTAAACTGGCAATAAAAGGTGATATTGTTATTGATTTTCTATAAAACAAGTTTCCTGAGGTTTTCAAGTATCTGGAGAATACACATAATTGTCTAAAAAATGTCATCCTTATTGTAATAATTACTTTTTTAAATAAATGACAGAAATTTATTTCTAAAAGTTTTCTCAATTTTTTATTCTGAAGGAATCATCAAGTATATGCACAGAAAGGATGCATAAAAGTGCATATAACTATGATAATTGGAAATTTAATAAAAGCAAACCATTTCAAGAAATGGCTATGTTAATTAAGAAATTCATCTTTTATACAGGGACACATTTATATCATTATTCACTATTCTCCCAAATAAATGAAAATTACAGCTCTCAGGGAGGTCAAAAATATAATTTCAAAATATTTTTATGAAATGCTGAGAAACTAAAATGTCTTGAAAGTAACAAATAATCCATGTGAAAACAAATATTCAGAGGCTCAATGAAGACGATTAAAATAACAACATTGGGGAAATTAAGAAGAAATATGCACAATTTTACAAGTTACAAATATGTATATTTTAGTCTACAATCACCCTAATGTAATATTCTGTATTTCTTAAAAATCATCTTGTCTGTGAGTTATGAAGGAAGCAAAGTCACATAGCAATGGGTGGAAGCACAAATGTTCATTCAGAGTTTTATAGTCAGGTTAGAGTCATAGAGAAACCTGTAACTGAAGGAGAAGAAAAAGCAAAGAAGGAAGCTCCATCTTTCATGTTGTTATCAAGAAACAACCCAACACAAATATTCAGACATAGACAAGTCATTAGTTCTTTGCTATATGTTTCAGGGGACTAGTTATTTTAGTTTTAAGACTTGTATTTTTTTTTTTTTTTTGAGACTAGGTCTCACTATATTTTGACTGTGGAACCGCAGGCTCACATTGCCCGGGGTACCACAGACTCAAGCAATCCCAGCCTCAGCTTCCCAGGTAACTGGGATTACAGGCGTTGCCCGGAGTACCACAGACTCAAGCAATACCCAGCCTCAGCTCCCCAGGAGCTGGGATTACAAGGGGGCACCACCATGACCAGCTATTTTTTTTTTTTTTTGAACTAGGTCTTCCTGTGTTGCTCCGAGTGGGACTCGAACCGCGACCCCTGGTCCCCGCCACGACTTCCTAGGCTACCGTTTACAGGCATGCACCACCATGCCTGGCTAGTATTTGTATTTCTGACTCAATATATCATTTACCCTTATTCCTGGTGACAGGTTATAGATCAGTATACCAGGTACATAACAGTAGTGATTTTGCAGAGAGGCAGCCTGTGTTAAAGGGGCAATTTAGAGCAGTTACCCAGAACATGAAGAGATGAAAAAAATAGTTGAATCAAAGGGAAAATTTTAATGACACATACATTTCTGTCTTAATTTGCTCTTTTAGATGGTTTCAGTCTATCCAAATGGAAGTGAACACAAACACATATGCAAATACACTCATTATAAGATTTAAAGAAACATTAAAAAATATTCTGAAGACAGAGAAGTGATTAATAGACATCTTGAAAAAGAAGGGAAAAAAGGGTTAGGGGACATTGCTTGGAGGGTAAAAATTCTTAGCAAGAATTTCACATTTTTACCTTCTATTACATATTCTATTGCTGTTTTTTTTTTTGTTGTTGTTGTTGTTGTTGTTGTTGTTTGTTTTGTTTTGGTTTTGGTTTTGTGACTTTGGGCCCTTTATAATCTCACCTGTTAGAAAGAAAAAAACAAAACAAAGCAAAAAACAAAAAGCAAAAGCAATGTGAGCTAATTTCAGACAGGAACTTCTCTCCTACCTCAAATACAGACACCAAATCCAACAATGCTTCATAAAAATACCATCTTTCGGATTAAAACAGATTAACATTTAAATTCAAAAATAGCAAGCCTACTTGAAACAGGGTATAAAGAAGTGGGTGACCAAAGAAGGGTTTTTCAACTTAACTTAAAACACATTCAGACCTGCTTCTCTCTCTAGAGCAGGCAACTAGTAGTTCCTTTGCAATTACCTTTAACTTTAACTGGATACACCTAGATACATCTAAGCCTGCTTCTCTCCCTAGGAAGCAGGCTACAAGCTAGCCATTTACCTTAACCTTTACCTTAACCTTGAGCACTTCTGCCTGCTTCTCTCTACAAAGCAGGCTGCAGTTAATTAGCACTTACACTCTACCTGCCTACTATTGATATGACAAGGCCAGCCAGCTGTTCTCTGCTTTCAGCTCCGAAAACTGCAGAAGAAAAACTTTAAAACACAGTTTAAACTCTCCACTCATGGGTTCTTTCCACCATCCCCAGCCTTCTCAACCAAAATACCAAACCAAGACTATCAGTGCAGACTAATTTATTTCTAACAAAGTGATTTCTAATTATCCTAATAACTACAAAAGAAACATGTAAGACTCAGATTACTTATCATTGTCCAAAACCTTTCTCAGCATTGTCCAAAGTCCTTTCCCCAGATTGCCCAGAAATCCTCAGACTCTCAGTCTTGATCATCTCAACAAAATCAGCCAGTCAGAGTTCCTCTCCACGTGTTTGAAGGCATCTTTCTTTGGGGCTCTCCTTTGGTGTGCTCCTCCTTGTCTTCCATGCTGCCTTCTCCTTGTTGTCTTCAGGTAGCAGGAACTTCATGGTACTGGACCCAGCAAAGCTCACTTTCTTTTCAGGCCTGTCTTTTGTACGGCCTCTCACAGACACAAGTTAAACTCAGCAAAACAAACTCCAACCTGGAGTTCAAATCTGCAAACTCCTTAACTGCATTCAGCACACATGCTGCCAGTCTGGGCCAGCCAAAGGCTTCAGGCCCCTGGGCTTGGCCATGTCCACATGGCTCACATCTTTACAAGATGGCCGATTCCCAACTCTCTCTCTCTATCCGATCTCCATGTTGTCTCTGAAAAATTCCCATCCGAATCCTTCTCTTTGTTTCCACACGCTTTATATATTCTAATTTCCCACCTTCCAGGAAACCTGTTTCACTTTGACCACTTCACTTCTTTCTCTCCAGCCTCTCCCTGAAGGGAAATTCCAACTAAAGTCATTCTCACATTTTAGCATACCTGTCCTTGAAATCTATAATCTTAAACAGGAGACATGGGGGGGGGGGGGCAGCACACCCTATCATACTTAAATGTGTCTGCTATTAAAAATAATTTTAACTTGCTTGAGAAACATCATGGAAACATTGCAAACCTAAGTTTTTACAATTGTTGTGTCTTTTCTCTCTGATCTGTAATGGAAATTTGGCAAAGTACTGAGGACACATACTAAAACAGAACAAAACAAAAACAAATCTGCTGTCAGAAATGCTGCCTATTTGTAAGGAGTTGTATTATTTTCACAAATTATGACTGAAATTTGTACTTCTATTGATCTTTTGTTGTGTCATTTAAATTTCTAAGCTTTCACAGCTTATAGATTGTAATCAATCTCACCGTATTTCAGTGAAGCTGTTGGAAGTACTGAATGGCATAACCTTTACTATCACCCTTTAGGAACAGGAACAGGAATAGGAATAAAAATATTACCATCCATTAGTTCAAGGATGTACAATGCCTTTGGCGTCATCAAATAGTATTTATAATGTACACAGGGTAGTAATAAGTGCTTTTCTTCTGCAGACAGTAAGGCAGAACTTCTATTTCTATAAAATGACCAGAAAATATGTTTCCACATTTATTACTCAAGAAACACTCAGAGGTTCATTAGAGAATTTTTTTTAACCCCTGCTTTAGAAAGTGAAAAAATTTTAATGTGTGAATTTTATCATATAGATTCTTGCATTCACAGTAGGAACTGATATCCCATGGTGAAAACTTCTATTTTATTTTCAATTTTTATTCCAAGTTACTTCAATGGAGAAATCCACGCAGGTATATAAACATGCAAAACATGCAAAGGGCTTCATCAGCTTTCCTTCAAGCATAGCATAAGAAGAAATGTTGATAAAAATGACAAGGTTTACTGTTACACTAAATTATACATTGGACACCAACTATGTGTCACACTTTAAGGAAACAAGTGCATTTAGAAATGTACTTATTTCCTCTCATCTACAGACCCAAATACTAAGTAGAGGGGGAAAAGTTACAATAATTATATTTTGAGAAGACATGCAGTCAGCATTTCCTTACAAGTAAGCACTGTGGTATAGTGATTTTAGGAAAGGGTTATGAAAAAAAAGTAAAAAAAATTGCAAATATGATTATAAAGTTTTATATAGTATCTAAGGAAATCTACTAAATATCAAAATCACTAAAGTGAAAATATTAAGATATTATTAAAAGAAATGTTATAGAATTTGAATTTTGGTGAAAAGAAATTGTTTCAGTGGGGTAGATTTTTGCTCCCCTGAATATTTTTATTTTATTCAGACAAATTCTGAAATATGCCATTTAGCCTGCTAATTCAATAGCATGAATTAAAGAGGTGTACAAAAAATATTATCGTACGTGCTGATCAAGTATAGAATGTGTCACATGTATGGAATCTTTGATAAATAGCATCATTGTAAATCCCGTATCCGCACTAACTTTTATACCTCAAAACAATGGTTTCCATGATCTATGTTCTTATCATCACTTTAAACATGAATTCAGAAAAGGGATCAAAGCAGGTAATATTTCAGTTAAGGTTTTTCAAGAATAAGAGCTAAGATTGGGATTTTAAGGCAGGCATTCAGAGAACATTTTTAAAAAGAAGCTCGATAGTCAACAACTTTTAATTTTATACTTGACAAAAAATACCTCTAAAAACTTCTAAGTAAACAATATTCAATTGATTTAGTATTATGTGAACAAAGGCATTCTTTTATCCTTTTCAACTAAAAAAAAATCTATATACCAATTACAGAATTGTGAGATGATACATGCATTTGTGATGTCTAAGTCACCATGAACATGAAATTCAAAGTTATATTTAGCATTATATGTATATAACAATTCTACTAGAAATTTAAAATATTTAAATGAAAACACAACTTGGAGTCAGCTATGTCTGATGAGGGATTGCAAAGAAATGCTAACAGTTTTCTTATCTTGACAGAGGTCTAGAGAGAGAGTGATTATCTTTTATTCCTCTCTACTCTATATAGAGTTGGCAATAGTTCTGTATTACTTGTTACTAAAGAAACGTATTTTTTAAAAATATACAACTATTTTTTAAAATATACAGCAATATTAATCACATTTGCGATCATAAATACACTTATTTAAGTTATCACTACATTCAAGGCACATTTCTCAATTTAGTTGAAAAGTATCCTGAGACAGAAGGGTGAACTGTCTAACAACTGCTAATATTTAGAAGTTCTTATGAATCTGTAAAATATTTTCTTTGTCAGAAATGATTTGATAATCAGATTGCCTCCATTTCTTGTATAAAATATTACAAATCTTCATTAATTTTAAAGTACTTTTTATTGATATAGCCTTGCAAAATAGCATAATATAAGCCTCAGGTCTAAAACACCATATATCAATATCTATATTTATGATATTAAGTTCATCACTTAAATTCCCAATATGTCCTTTACACTAGTAAGCATATTAATTATACTATTTCTAAGTTTCTTTTAGTAAAGCAAGATATTGTTCAGTGTTCATGCTCTAACAATGGGAGTGACTGAGAAAAGTCCACTTCTCTTTTTCCATGAACTTGCTCAGAGGTTGATCAGTTTCATAGATCAGTTTCAGAGATCTGGGTAAATGATTCCCCTTCATTTTAGGACAGAAAAAAAACTGGACTTCAGAAAAACCAGTGTGCATACAGGATACCCTACAGATCAAATTAAATAATGGGCAAGAAAGGCTTTTAAAATGCTAAAGTCCCAAAGAGATAAGGCACCACTGATTCTGGCCAAGTGTGAAACATGCAATTGAATGAAATATGTGATCTAATGGCCCAGAAAAAAATCAATAGTATGTTATTTTAAGCTCTATCCTTGACTTATTTTCTGCTCAAAGAACATCTTCAGGAAAGAAAGCTAAGCTTCCTGTCCTTGACTTTCTCCTGTTGAATAATACGCACAATGCTCTTTATTTCTCTGAAAAATAATTTGAGATCAACACATGAAAAAGATTCAGTTCAGAATACTATTACCACTCTCAGAATGACATAGTCCAGCCCACATGATTTTTGGAAATAACATATGCACATTATCTAAAGGTCAGAAGATCCAGCACTCAACAGGAAAACAGGTGTCTTTCTTCTTTTAGGCTAAGTTCTTTTGTGCAGCATTTAATATGATTCTGTGATAAAGTCAAAGGATATTAGGTTTTGTGTTAAAAGTACAAATGAAAACCTTTATTCAGTTTAAACAGATTGGTCCTACTCATCTGAAGCTTAAACAGTACAGGAAGGCTGGGCATGGTGATGCATGCCTGTAAGCGGCAGCCTAAGAAGCCATGGCTGGGGCCGGGGATCATGGTTCGAGTCCCACTGAGGCACATAGGGAGACCTAGTTCCAAAAAAATATAGCTGGGCATGGTGGTGCGTGCCTGTTATCCCAGCTACCTCGGAAGCTGAGGCTGGGGATTGCTCCATAAAATAAACTTTCTTTCCGGTAAAGGCACGGGTAGAAGGGAAAAACAAAACAAACAAAAACAAGAAACTCTGAGAAGACACATTTTTATTAAAGCCAATATTTTATTAACAGATTGCAAGGTCAATTGTCAAGACATATTGAATATTTTTTACCCATATTCATCCACTGTAATCAGATACAAAAACCAAGAAATTAGGGGCATTTCTTTGAAAGGTCCAAATCCTACAAATTTAAATGTCATTTTTTAAATGAAAGCAAATCATTTAAAGGTCATGCCCGTATCATATCTGTTGTATTTTGACTATGTTTTCTATATCAAAATATTATCCACCATTGGTAGTATCATTTGTTCTTGTATTATATAAAATTTGTTTTGTTCATGATTTTTTCCCACTTTGTCTGTGACCATTACCATCATGTATACAGATTAAAATTAGTTTTTAAAAGAATATACCAACAGATCAAGAGATATTTCACCAAAAAAAAAACCCAAAAAACAAAACAGAATTTCAATGTCCCTCAAATCCTAAAAAGTGCTATTCTTCTCTTTTTAGTGAACATGTATATTTCATTACTTTTACTGGTAAGGAAAAAAGGACAGATGGCATAGAAATGGAACCTAGGAAAATCACTTATAGTGAAACCAATTTTAATACCCTTGCTAATAAAGTTCTCTCTATACATATGGGCCTGATCTTTCCAGGAAAAAGGGAGTAATTCTTCATTTTGTTCAGGGAATTTAACTCTTTCTACACCCTGGGGCAATATACGCTACATTAAATTATACTAAATAGCCCGAAAGAATTAACACACTTTCCAAATCAAGTCTTTTATTTCTTTCTGCTGGGTAACATCGGACCATTGATCATATTAGAAGTTCTAACCAACTCCCACAAGGCACTTCTCTTTATGTCAACGCTTGCCAGGTGTGATGGTTTCCTTTCTTGAACTCCAATAAACTTTATAAGACCCATTCAACATCACTCAAGTAAATCACATCATGGTAAATTTATAAGCCAGTGGTGCTCAATGATCTAGTTCATTGTCTCTACTGCTGACTAACTAATATAAATATATGTATTTTAACACCAGCCGACCCAGTGCACATCCAAAATTGTGTGCATGCTCTGTATCATCCCCAAATAAGAAAAAACTTCGTATGAACCATATTTCCTTTAATTATATCTTTCACCAATTGGTCTTGTAAAGTAGACCAGCCAGTCAGGCTTTTTATCCTACCTCAGGGGGTCAGGAGAATAGGAAACCTGTCACTAATTCCTTGCACCTCACAGGCAAAACTCCTATACCCAATTAACTAACACCAGGTGCACCCTCCAGTGAGTCTGAGGAATGCAGAGAGCTCACAAACCAGGCTTCCATCTTGGCAGAAAGCAAACCTAGTCTGCACCTGATTAGCAAGTTTTGCTAGGACTGCAAAAAGTTAGTAAATGAATATATATTTTTCCCCCATGAGAGCAGAAAAGATCATGGATGCTGCATGTAAATAATGATTGTCCTGGCTAAACCTCCTCCAGGGCATTAATAGATTATTCTCTATAGAAACCAGTCTATCAGGACAGACAAGTGTCAGCCTCTCCTGCAGATCAAAGTGCTAAGCTAGCAATTTGACAGAGGTGCCTGGTGACAAACATCAATGATGTTTTAGCATGTGTTCCTAACTTTCAATTTCCAAGTGTAAACAAATGCATTCAGATAAAAATTAGTGCTGGAAAAACAGCAGCAAAAGAAAGAGAATAAACATTCCAATTGCAAAGTGAAGAGAGACTATTCCAAGGTTAAGTTTGTAAGGTTGCAATGGCAGGTAGCAGAGATGCAGGAAGATGTGCTCATTCTAAAGACTTAGTTCAGAACCCTGGTTGATCTCTGACCTCACTAGTTATATAACTCAGTCTCAGTTTTCCTCATTTTTTCAAGCTAAAAAACTAACAACAATAATAGTCCCTAGTTTGCAGAGCTGCAATTGCTGTGACAATTAAATGAGATAAGTGGTAGATAGGATAATTGAGTAGGTCAGGATTTCCCTTCCATTAGCCTTTATGACCAGCGCCTATGGTATTGTGCCCTCCCTGTGATTGTACAAGTCTGGGTCCAGTGGAGGTTTGTGTGTAAGTGGGCACACCTGGGCCTGGGAAGCATGGCTAAATGGACAGCGTTACCCCAAGGTGAGAGACATGGAGATGGAAGTCCTGGATAGGGGAAGAAGACAAGAGAGAAGGAAGAAAGCACATAAGAATTCGAGAGAGAGAAAGAAGTCAGAGAAAAAGCATGAAAATTCCTAGGGTATCTTCTATCTCCCAGTCCCTTCTTTCCCTGGGCCCTGGGCCCTGGGCCTGCCCTGTAAGTCTGTGTAACTGATAGAACCAATACAAAACATGTATCCGCATTGGGATGTATGCTCTACAATTGGTGTTACAAATAGGATGGCTGCTTGCACACAACACAGGGGTTAGGAGAATGGCACACACACAGCATCCACTCAGTAATTGTTATCCTTATGATTACTGAAGACAATGAAAACAGCATAATCATAAAAAAAAAATTGTTCTTTCCCAAGAGGCCCATCTACTGAACACATTGAGGCTTTGCCTCATAATTTGTTACCAATTGGCTGAAATCCAGGAAATTAAAAGGGAATGGTTAAGAATTGTGACTTTCAGAACATAGTTAGCTGTGTTCTGACATTGTTTTTGGATGTGCCTTGGAGTATTTTCTGTGAAACAGAAAGAGGTATGTGTTTGCATGTGTGTATATGTGGGTGGGAGGGGGATAGGAGGTGATAAGTGCAGTCAGAGTTTCCTACTCCTACTTCAATCAAGGAGAAAATTTGCTTTGATGTATTTCATACATTAGACATGATCACTTAATTTTGGAAGGCTAAAGATTTTTTAAAAGCACATGCTTAGTATAATTTGAAGACAGTTACTGCTGTAAAGCTGGCTAAAACAATTAGAGTTTCCCTTCTCTTGGCTTATTGCCTCAACCTATTTGGGTTAACACTGAACATATTCCCACCAGGATGATTCATATTAAGTATTACTTAATAAGCACTCACTTGTGGACTCATCTTTAAGTGATATATAATTTCCCATCCATTGAGTTTCTCTAGTTTCTTTTCAATATTATACCCTATCATGGGTTGCAGAAACCCTAATGAATTGCAAGTTCCATGAAAAGCAGCAGTGAAAGTTGCCTGTTTTTTGCTAGTGTGATCTGGAAGATGCTTAAAGCTATCCTTTATAAGTCAGCCTGAGACCATTCCTTTTTAGAACATGGGCCTGTAACTCCTTAAGGAAGAATGTGTCCGGGAGGCTGCCAAAATCCTCATTTCCATTGAACAGTTTCACAAGAGGGTTTTAAGATTTCATCAGAAGAGTAAAACCACATAATACCACATAAGCCTCATTTTTCTCTACAAAAAATCCCTCTATTTTAGTGTCATGTGCACATCTTCTCTGTGACTTTGACAGTGTCATTTTCTAAGAACTCCAGTGGCTCCTGTCTGATTAATTCTGCTTTGCTTGAAGAGCTTGCCAGTCAGGGAGTTTGAGTGAACACGGACTTGGCTCATGTTCACAGGAAAGATTTTAAGTGGAATCTGGATCCTTTAGGTTTGAAAACATGAACCGTTCTCTTCAGAATTTAACCTGAGCAAATATAAGTTAAGAGGCACTCGTAGTTACAGGTCAACCTTAGCAAGCCACGGCAGTTTAATGCAGCAAACGAAAGTACTTTAAGGAGTCTCTGGTGTTTATCTTTTCTGAATTTTCTTTGTTTCTAGAGATGAGTCCTCAAAGAAGTTTTTGAGGTATAGGTCATTGAGTGTGTCACTTATATTTTCTTTGCTATATTTTATGTGTCAGAAATCACATCCAAGTCTTTTATCCATTTTGAGTAGATATTTGAATATGATGTGAGATATAGCAGGTGGGAATGTGAACACTTCAGCCATTATGGAAAGCTGTACAGAAGTTTCTCAGAATACTAAAAATGGATCTATCATGTGATCCAGTGATTCTATACCAGGAATCTACCCAAAAGACACAAAAGCATGAGTTCGAAAGGAAATCCGCAGCCTTGTGTGCCCTATGTTTAGTGTAGCAAAATTGACAATATCCAAGCAATAACCCAAGCAATAACCCCAAAGTTCCAAAATGGAAAAATGAATCAAAAAGATGGGGTACATTTACACAATGGAATATTATTCAGCATGCAAAAATATAGACTCATGCCATTTGTTGCAACATGAATGGAGCTAATGAGAATTATGCTTAGTGAAATGAGTCAGAAGGAAAAAGCTAAATATCAAATGGTCTCGTTTACTGATGGACTAAAAACCCCAAAAAAGGTTAAGGGAAAGTTAAAACTAGCAAACTGACCATAGATCTGTGGTACATAAGAATCGAGAGAGAGAGGGGCAAAGGTCAAAACAGGGGAGAGAATAACAGAAGAGAATACAGTGATGATTCATGGGTGATGTGGTGGATTTAATATGGGGGTAACAATAATGTAAGGAAAAAATTAATTGACTAATAAAAAGCAGGACAAGAATTCCTGGGTTCATGTTCTGTTCTCAAAGAACTTCCAAAGAAATGTATACTCTGTCCACTATGACAGCACTGGCAGCTTATTTTCTTTTCATTCACCTGGTGTTTTGAACAGCTGTATGCAAGTTGTTCCTCCTGCTCTTTACGCCAGAAAATGCCTGATCTCTACTCCAGCTCTTGAAGCGCTATACAATTATTTCCTTCCCCAAATTGGCACGGCACACAGCAACCATCTAATCTCATAATGACTCAGAATTGGGAGTCTTCTGATCATTCATAGCCGATTTGTATTATCCGGTTTTCTGTACATCCTTAAACAACTAGTTCTTATTGATTTATGCAGAATTTGTATGCAAATAGCTGAATATTTACATTCACATGTTTGACAGAAAGTAAAATTACCAGAAGAACTTTAAAAAAAAAGTTGATCGCAAACATTTGTCAACTGTATTCCTTACAATGTGTTTTAAACAATCTTAACCTGATTCTTTATGTTCTTGTTCATGGTTTACACCACCCTCCTGCTTCCTACTCCAAAAAATAGTCATAACCAATTTTATGCCCTTTTGCAGCCCTGTGACTAAAAGCTAATAAATGGTTCACGTTTTAGAGACTATTAAATAATTTTTTTCCAGTGTAGGTCTATAAAATGGATTCTTTTCCTAGACTGAATTTTTCCCCACAAGAACCTGTTTTAAAATGTCATTCATGACCAAATATTTTCAAGCATAATTTTTCCAATGAGTTTTCCCCTAATAAATCAAGGGGAGGGGTAAAATTAATAAAAAAAAATACTTTTGAAATGGTTCAAGTCATTTATGTAAGTTTCCTCAATAAAATTTCTTTTTTATTTTTTCGTGTTCACTACTTCAATAAGCATATGGTAGAACAAAGTAAACCCTTGAAAAACCCTTTGGGCTTGGGTTTAGGTATCAATAATATAGTCGATTCTAGGTGTAGCTTTTTCTGTGAAATCACTGAGGGATTTCACAAAGAAATTTGAGCAGACATGTTGAAGCTCCTTTTTTTTTCTTTGTTTTTTTTGGAAAATTATTTATAAAACAGGGATAATTCTAATTATCACTAATAAGACTACTGCCAGGTCCCATAGACATTATTTAATATACAGGAATAAAATTTATCATGTGAGTACTGCTGTATGTCAGTTATTAAGGTATTAGAATCATGCATGTTTACACACAAAGTCATATTCCAAAAACAACCAGTACACATCTTAAAATCTAAAATAAATATTTTGTTTATTAACTAC
The DNA here is from genome assembly GCA_004024945.1 of Uropsilus gracilis. Taxonomy (NCBI): domain Eukaryota; kingdom Metazoa; phylum Chordata; class Mammalia; order Eulipotyphla; family Talpidae; genus Uropsilus; species Uropsilus gracilis. The sequence continues at coordinate 174,898 of PVHY01000942.1, forward strand.
TACAGGGGAAGAAATAAAATTCTGTTATATTATTTCTCTATAAACTTATGTTATGAAATACTAAAATATACAGACATTCACTAGTATCATGTGACAATGACCATTTGCTTAGTTTGATTAACCATATAATTTTAATTTAATTTTAAATAATTTAAGCTTAAAAACAATTTTTAATTTAATTAACAGAAAAATTTACAGCAAACTTGAAATAACTTGCATAGGGGTAACTGCTTTTCCAACTGCTAAATTTATGAAATTTAATCTCAGCGAAATGTTTCAAGGAAAGGCTAAAATACAAATTAAAATGTGCTGTGAATATAAAACTTAGTGTTTTTAAGATTTTGTATAGAGATTCAACATAAAATATATCAATAATTTTATAGCACTTATGAATTAAAATGATAATATTTTTGGTTAAATAAAATAGTCTGTTAAAACTAACTTCACAGATTACTTACTTTTTAAAAGGAATTAGTATAAAGTTTGAAATTACCTAAGTGACCTACATTAAGGTCCCTCTGTTCAGAGGTTTTGTATATATGCACACATTAAATCAAGTTGAAGATAAAATGCCTGTTTATTTCCAGAAAAAGGCAATCGGAAATCTGAGGGCAATGTATGACAGAAAAGGCTAATTACTGTTCCTTATATTTCTAATTAGAAAGCCTATACAGACCTGGAGTTATTCTTGATATCACTTAATAAATTGGATACAATAAATTTAGGTGGTGTAGATTGTTTTGATTGTCCTTAGATTTATCACTAATTCAAAAAAAGATCATAATCATCCCCGAACTCCATAGTATAACAGTGAGGAAACATATTCATACTACTGAAAATTACCTCTTAAAAACATAATGGTTTATTTACCTTTAATCTAAATTGAAATATTATGTATCATACTACATTCAAATTTTCAATTTGAATGACATTTTCTAACATAGTTGTTTCATTTTTTATTCAACAAATATGCATTTTTAGACATATCCCTTGGTGCTAGGGTATTTATTTAGCAGACATTTCAGCAAAGTAAAATAAATTTTATAAACTAATGAATATTAATAAACAAAGTGATGTTTCTGAGGCTAAGAGGGAGGGGAAAGAAGACAAGTTCAAGAGAATAGGAGGGATACTGGTGATAGGGAAATTTTAAAAAAAGTGTGCATCATGGCAGTCCACATCCTACTGGTTACCACACTATGTTACCTCTGTTGTTACTCAGTCTTGTCCAGATTGTGTTTTTGTTTAGTGTTCACAGGGAGAATTATATGAATGGTGCAGAGCAGGCATTAACAGAATGGGAAGTGAAGCAAACCATCTCTTGCTGAAAAAATAATGACAATGATAACAAGAACAACAATAATAATAAATGCTTATGCGTATGTAGAGAAAAATCAAAACACTTAGACTTCATGTCCTAATAAATCTTATATGAACCACAGATAATAGTGCATGAATTAATATATGCAAATAAAACATAAAGCTTTCCCAACAACAAAATAATGGAATAATGGAATTCAGTTTTTATTGCATATGGGGATGTAAAAACCTCACGGGATGGTCACGAGATCAGAATAACAGCAGCAACTAGTCGTTGAATCTGAGCGGTTCTTTTTGATATTTTGTCTACAAAGCAGAATAGCCTTGTACGGTATTCTTATCAGGGTAAGTCTAGCCTAATAAAATGAGTTTGAAAATGTTTCCTCCTCTTTATTTTTGAAGAGTTTGTGGAGTATTAATATTAATTCTTGGAATGTTTGGTAGAATCTTCCAGTAAAGTTATCTGACTCTGGAGTTTTGCTTATTATTAGGTTTTGGTCTCTGGTTAAATCTACTTATTTGTAACTATCTATTCATATTGTCTCCTTCTTACTCACTCTTGGTTAAGTTGTGTATTTCTTGGAATCTATTCATTTCTTTTAGACTTTCCAATTCATTGACATCAGTACATCATGGTAAGCACTTAGAATCATAAGTATTTCTATAGCATCAGATATGATATCAATTTCATTTCTAATTTTGTTTCCTATCCCTTTCTCTTTTCTTGAACCTGGCAAAATCTGTGTCTATTTTATCTTACCCCCCCAAAAAAAAACAACAACAACAACAATGCAGCCCTTAGTTTTATTGATTCTTTTTATTATCTTTTCTGTCTCTATTTTTCCTCTGATTTTGCTATATATTTTTTTTATTAACTGAATGCTCCATTTGTCTCTCTTTTTCTAGTTCTTTAACATATAAAGTTAGGCTATTTATTTAAAAATGTTAAATGTAGCTTTTGCAAAAAGAAATGAGTGTTATTTTAAAACACACACAAATACTTAAAATTTTCTTATTTGGATATGTGTTTTATAAGGTATTAAATTATGCTTTATATTGCTCTTCATAAACATGCCCCACATAGCCAAAGACATGAGGGCAAGCTGTAATACCCATTTTTTATTGAAATAGAAATTTAAAACATTGACAGAATCTTAGTTTAAAAACTAATTTATAGTTTCTAGGCATGTGCATCATTAACATTTTATGTAGACCATACATGTTACATTTCCATCACTCTCTATTCTGCAGGGATACTAGTAGAATCAATAGGACAGAGTTTAGTAAACATATCCATGATTGTTTTACAATCAAGCATGATATATTAGCAGATTTTGAGTGATGCTCTGTATTTATTCTCAGTCAGTCTTAAATTAATTTTCTTTATTTCATTTTTTTTCTCCCCCACTCCTGATTTTTTTTTTTTATTTCTATTGTCAGTAGCTTAGGTTACCATGAAAATCTAAGTCTGACTCGTACCATGTTAATACATTTTAGCAAAAATTGTTAAGTAGCAGGAACACAAATTATTTTACATATGTAAAACTCATACACTTCAAAATGTTGAGATACTTTTTTATGTATTATATGTTTTCAGAACTTGAATCTTAGAGCTGTTAAATGACATCTAAACAATATAAATAGTGTCAGAGTTGTTGCTCACTTGAATTCTGATTTAAAAGAATACTTTCCTTTTGCTATTACACAAAGCCACTTCATTGTAGAACTTATTTTAAAAGCTGCATATTCACTTTGTTCCTATTTAATATTTTATTGAAGGTAAACGACTTATTCCAAGAAATAGGACTTCAAAACGATCATATGTGAAACATCTGTATGTGGCACATTGTCCATAGAATAAAAGTCAATAGGTTTGATTTTTTTTAAGTCTCCAGGCAAGAAAAAAAAATAAGTTAGAATGAATGACAGACTTAAATGAGAAAACTATACAGCGTGTGCCACCATGGTTCTAGTGGGGTCACGAGGAAAAAATGGGCGCCATGTTTAGCCACAGTAAAGTGAATGAACCCAGTGCCAGCTCTAGATGCTTATACATTCCTGTTCAAATGTTGTGGTTAACTTCTCTCAAGAATGTGAACGTTGATTTAAATAAGTTTCCAGAAACTGAACTGTTTATTCCAACTTTTTCCAGCAAGCTTTGATATGTAAATCAACTTGGAAACAAAGATATTTTTGTCTCTTAATGTTTCCATACTCTACATGTGTTAAATGGCAACCTTGAAATAATTTTCCTTGATCTATGAAATAGGACTGACATAGATTTTGTAAAGGTCAGGGTGAGATGAAGATATTTAATCCAATCCAACCAAAATGAAACAAATTTGCATTGTCTAAGGTGTATGGAACTCAGACCTATGTAAGTTTAAAACCTTCTAAGATGTTCTGGTCTGGTCAAGTCAGTGGAACTTTTGAAACCTGCGTTTCATTATATCTGAGATGGGGATCATCGCTCTTATGGAGGAATTAGTGTTCACACAGGTGACCATTTCACTTGTGCCTAACCAATCATCTGGTTACTTTTGCTTTTATGACATTTCATAGATCGGACTGATGAGTGCAGCGGTGTATACTAAGGAGAATAAAATATTTTTCCTAAATTTTTTTTTAAAAACCTAGACTGAAGTAAAGAAATAAATGATTCTAATCTACTGGGATGCCATGTGCTTTCTTGAAGCCTGATCTTTACGAGAACAATAATCCTTTTCCTTTCTTGCATGGAGCTGAACTTCAGAAGGCTCACAAGATCATGTTTCTCTATCATACAGATCATTACATATGTCAAATATCATCCTGAGACAGTTGTTGAAATCATGCAAACTGTTTTCTTCCTGAGTATATTTTTCTTGCTTAACATACAAATCTTTTGATAAATAAATTGTGAATATGTTCATAATTAGACTTTTGATAATATAGATATAGATAAATCTCATCAAATTTCACCCACCCATAAAGAGAAATTTCTCCTAATCAGATGCAGGCATTTCGATCAGGACAAACTTTATTTTAGTAGACTTTCTTCATTCTTCCTTGTGAATCAGTTGCCATATGACCAACAGCTGTGTTATTTTTTAAACAAACACATACTCACTACAAATGTCGGCATTGGCATCTTAAAATAAACAATTAAATTAAAAGTTTGACAAAGCAGGGGGTGGGGGAATACTGTGGATATTTAGAAAAAGCATCTTTCACCAATTTCAGTCAGTCTTTAATTTTCACAGATGTCATCAACAATTGGTTTTCTGTGTTGATTGCTTACTGTTTATCAACAAAATCGAAAGTGTTATGATACTCATATTGTCCTGTACTAATCCTCCACTGAAGTGATCTTATTGATTACTGAAGTCGACTCTTTGGGAAAGGTTTCTTAAATACCAAAACAAGACCAAGAATGTCATTATTCCAGACACAATCTAGTCAATTTTGCTAAAACTACTTTGTATTTTTCCATAAAATTCACTAATTGTGCAAAGTCACACAGTAAAATGGATTGTTTATAAAAAATGATGCACTAAAATGCATCAATAGTGAGACTTAAAAATAAACACGAAAAGTGAAAAAAGAAAAATGATAGATAAACATGCTAAATGGTTAAGAAGTAGTATAATAAATGTGGCAATGTCTTTGAAAAAGTAAGTTTGTTTGTGGACATAGGTGCAGTAAGTTTGCAGCATACAAGTCACTATGAGGTAGTAGTAGGAGTATCAGAAACAAGTGGAAATTTGTAATTCCAGATGTAGACAGATGTGTCTCATAACACATATGGTGAACTGAAGTAGTTCACACATATTTGAGGTGTGTGCAATTAGTGTATTCCCCTTTTCTGGTTTTAGCTGGCTACAGTTTCTAAATTCATGGAGTATTTCATGGATAATAGTGCATTAAATAAGAGTGATATATCTGTTATGCTGAAATTGTTCCCTAATACATCAATGAAACTAAAATGCAATCTTGTTTCAAAATAATTGTTACAGTAGAACTGCTGGTTGACCATTTTATAAATCAGATTTTCGAAAAGTGAACACTTCATTTGTCTCTACATTGTAAAACATTCACATAGCACCCAAACTTTGACTTAGAAGAATTTGAATTGATCTGTCTTTACCTATTTGATTTTGAACAAACTTACTTAATCTCTTTAAGTTCAGATTCTTAACCCGTAAAATAAAGAAAAAAATTCTACTTCATAGGGTTTCTGTGATGATTGAAAGATAATTGCATGCAAACTCTTTGGAGAATAACTCATATAAAAATCTGACAAATAGTAGTTGTTCTGAATTTTTTAATCATACACTAAGTATACTATTTATTATACAAATGTTGCATTTATTACTTTTATTATTAAAATGTAAATCTCATTGTTACAGGGGTCTTTATTAACCTTGAATTTTTAAATATTTTTTGTTTTCTTAGGATATGTACACCTAATCTTGGGATCTATGTTCATCTCACATTTAAATCTACCATACTTAAAAGACTATGCATTTTTGGTTGCAGAAATTTGAAATTATTATTCAGTGGTAACTATGGTTATTATATAACTAAGTACTCTTATGTATTTTTAATCTTTCTGGCTTTAGCAAAGGAAGCTTTGTCTCCAGAAGTGGTTGCAAAATTACTCCTGGGTGAAAAATGTGAAGAAAGTCGACATTATTTCTGGTGCCTTCTCTATGGCCTACCTTTGATTGAGTAACATGTGGGATATCAGATCCTGTGAAATACAGAGTTGATAAGTGACTAAGAGGGTTGTATATGGACCTTTGAATTTTCCCAAAAAGGGTTTACATCTCTTCTGAAAGTTTTTGTATTATGGCAGAAAATAAGGAATTTACTACATTTTATAAATAAACTATCAATTTTAGGTAGTTACTAAATTATTATCTGCTATCATTATTATTTTGTTATTCCATCTTATTCTTATTCTATATTTTAAAAGAATGTATGTTCTTTTCAAGCAATCTGCTAGTATATGGCTATACTGATTAGAACTTTGATATGATAAAACATGGAGATTCCTGGTCTTTACAGAAATAAATATAGTGAAGAAATCATTCTATTTGTTGGGACATGTATGAAAATCCCAGTAATAGGTAATCTAGTTCACTAATAGATATATCTCTTGCATTAATGTGGCATATAAGAAAGACTATGTAACTTTGATTGGGATAATCAAGAAAATGTCCCAAAAGTTTGTTATTACTAGATTTTTTTTGAAGGATACACAGAAAACATAGAGGGAAAATTAAGGACCAAAAGAGCACAACTTTCAAGCATGGAAAGTTGGAGGAAGGATCAGTTCTGTTTGCTGAAATGAGGCTGGCTGGGGGCACAGAACAAATCTCTGAAGATCAGGAGCCAGGAGTTGGTTGATGAACACTAGGTCTTTTACATCAGTTTCTTCTTTCATGATTAAAAGCCCTACTTTGAAAATTATGTTTTATGTTTGACTGACTGGTATGTTAAGGACCATTAAGCATGTTTTGTGCTTATTTCTAATGCATGAAATCCATGAAAATAACAGGAATTTTGAGCCACTCAGTGGCTAAGATACTAATGAATAATGTGGCAGCCCTTTAGAAAGGTTACCATATTGCTTTTGTGATGAGCCATGTGTCATCACAAAGGTTACCATATTGCTTTTGTGATGAGCCATGAGTCATCGAGGGTTTCTTAAAGAGATTTGAGAGAAAGTGAAACTCAGGATCAGGATCAAGACCCATGTGCATTAGCTGCCTTCTCCTAATGGATAATCCAGAATTTTTTAAGCCTGAATTTTGAAGGAATTCTAATGGATCTGTTTACTAATATTATTATTACTATTCTATTATCATTATTATTATTATCACTAGGTTCAACCTCCTTAACATTTTTTCCAAACACTTGATTCTTTCCATTCATAAGCATTATTTTGCATTGATTCCTTAATTCCTTTTAACTACCCAGAATGTTTTCTCTTTTCTTTCCTTCAAACTTTTGCTTTTTTCTATACATTTAAATATTTAGATATTACAAAATAATAAAAGCTAATCTTTACTATGTTGCAAATAATTTCTCTCTCATCCCTATACCATTAATTTTTTTTTCATGATTAGTTTACACTCACTACTTCTAACCCTTATCCATTCATGCTCCATTTAAAACCCTGCTACCTAATTACAGGTTCATCATTCTTTTGCAACATATCCTGTAGAGACTTCAAATGGTTTTCTTGCTAATTCCAGTGACCTTCCCCCGCCCCCTTCATATTCTTAATCTCTGGTGTACTTCACATCACTTCATCATACTTTTTCCTTGACATCTCAAGCATTACTGTATATTGGATTTCATTCTTTTTTCAGACGATTGCCTGAGTTTCAAACACTACCTCTCTTTGACAAACTCTGCTCTATTATCAAAATTCATCTACTTCTTATTAGATATAATTTTGATATAGCAATGTGTAATATACTTTTTTTTTGATAAAATGTATCATGATAGCAAGTGCTGTATTTACTAGTTCAAGAAAAGAGGAAACATTTATTGTTTGACAAACACCAGAGTCTAAATATCTTACAATTTTGAAAACCTTAATTTATCTAAGTTAATGTTTTCTCAGTGCTTAAACCAATATTGATACATAGTTAGGAACACATTTTCAAATATTTTGCTGACTTCTGTTAATATATTGTTTGGGAAACTTGGAACAAAACAACGCCAAATATTTCTGTGACTTTAATTGTACTTTTCCCCCTTAACTCAGAATCATTTCATGCTGGACAATTTCCACATTATAAACATGTCCAGTGTCTTGTTGCATTTTTTTTTTTGTGAGCATATTTTCCTCTTACAAATACAGAACTAATGCCTCACTAGTCAAAATAAAAGAAAAGCAAGGAAGAAAGTAAATAATCATATATTTAAACATGCATGGTCAACTCTTTTTTATGAAAACCTAGTTTTGCATATTTTAAATTAAATTTCTTTGTCCTGAATGACTAATAGTTGTTTGCATCTTATTGATCAATTTTGTAAATGACTTGCATCTGGAGTGCATATTATTTAAGCTAATTAAAAATATTGATGTATTATTTTTTGTAAAATCAGCCTTTTAATATTAAACTTATTAATGGCAACAGAAAACTTTAAATTTATTAAATAGAGACTTGTATGATTATATGTAGGATGAAAAAGCAAATAATGCAAAGGGTCTTATCCATTGCTAAATCCTGGATCCAATATTTGTTTACTTGATTTTCATAAAATTTCACTTCTATTTTTATTTTCCATTAAGCCATTCTTTCTAGAGCTCATTACTTTGGGTTATTTCAATGTGACATCTTTTCAAACACTGCATTCTTCCATCTCTATTCTGATCCAATTACTCTGTAATATTATGCTCAACTCTGAGCATCACACAATTAAGTGATATGGAAGTACTGAAAAGCAAGGAAGGATGTGGATGGTGAGAATGCTAAACAAAACTTTTACAAATTAGAAGAAAGAAATAACAGATACTTTTTTTTATTCTGGGAAAGAAAACAAGAGAAACACATAATCACTGCTTTCTCATATTTGAACAACTGCCATTTGAGGAGGAAAAAAGATTTAAACTCATGTTGTTCCAGAAAACAGAAATATAAATAGTGAGAAGTGAGATATTCTAAAAACTCACAATTAAAATAAAAGCATATTTTGCCTGTAGAAATAGTAATTTCAACTGGAACTAGAATCACAAATTCTCAGTGGGGTTGTACAAAGAATTTATGAAGAGTCTTAGCAAATGCTCTCTAAGTAACTTTTGAAAGTCTAAGACAGATTGGTCTCAGATTAAGACTCTTCTCATAAAGAGCAAAAAATTGTAGCTGTTAAGATATCAAACATCTTAAGTTTTCTGAAGCATAATCCCAAATCAAGTGTTATCAGTCTCTGAAATACTTGAATTTAAAAAAAAAAATTGAGATTTTTTTCATAACATATCTTGGCTATAGTCTCTCCTGTATGGTCTTAACAAATCTGTATGGGTAAGCCGGGCACGGTGGCTCGTGCTTGTAAGCTTCAGCCTATGAAGCGGCCGGAGCCAGGGATCGCGGTTCGAGTCCCGCCTGGGGCCCGTAGTGAGACCTGGTTCCAAAAAAACAGCTGGGCGTGGTGGCGCACGCCTGTAATCCCAGCTACCTGGGAAGCTGAGGCTGGGGATGGCTTGAGTCCGTGGTACCCCGGGC
>PVHY01000943.1:0-64413 GCA_004024945.1 Uropsilus gracilis
AAAAAAAAAAAAAAAAAAAAAAAAAAAAAAAGAAAGTGTTTTATGTTATGTAATTGTCTGCAACATAAATGCCCATATATGAAGGCATTGCTGTATGTAATTTCCTGACATACCTTTCACTTGCTGAAAATGTCTGTATCTATATGGTGTAAATAGACCACATCATTTTGACCTAATAATTTGCCAATAGACATTTAGGCTGCTTCTAAAAAAAAAAAAAAAAAAAAAAAAAAAAAAAAAAAAAAAAAAAAAAAAAAAAAAAAAGAAGAGAGATTAATGTGTCTTTATGGACAACATGACTAGCTACCTGGTAAGAGTGACAACTACGACATTCCAAACACAAATTTTATACCTAATAGCTTTAGAAAAACTTCCTTGGACAATTATTTGACCCTTCCCAAGCTCAATTTCCTCATCACGAACATAGAGATAATGAAATCTGCCTCACAAGGTTGCCATAGGGATTAGAAATAAAAAGCATCATTACATGGTGGGCTCTGTGTAAATGATAACTATTAGTATGTGCTATTTCAGTTCACAGCAAATTTCCATGGGGAGAAATACACTTTTCCAAACCCAAGGAGATAATTTCAGTCCCTTTTAAAAGGTATTTTTCTGCTCAGTTATGTAGGTTGTTTCATTAGTAACATAGAATCAGAGAATATCAATTATATTTATTACATCTTTATTTTGCCATTGCACTAGCCCTGAGCTCATATTGCACAGCAGTCTCAGGATGTTTATTATTATTACTTTTAAGAATCAATGAATAATTGATAACAATGAAACAGTTTGCCTTTGTATAATATTTCTCATCTATGGGTTTTGAAGGGTTAAGGTTTTTAGCTCTTGCTAGTAGTTCTCATTCTAATTTATATTTACCAAACCCCACAGGGATTCTAAAAAGTAAAAATATTTTCTCAGAACTATGCCACCAAAAGGATCCTTTTCACAATGTGTCCACAGGTTGTGGCTGAACAACATGTGGATATTCACATCAAGGAATTAAGGAGCTAAAATGTTAGCTAGTACAGGCTCAAGTCAAGAACTGATAATGAGCAGAACAACACAGTTAAAAAGTCATACATTTAGGTTCCTACTAGATTCTGTCATATACTAGACTCCAAATGTCAATTCTCATTTAATTTGATCCTATTGGGTGGGTACTATTAACTTCCAATAAGGAAGTAAAAAGTTTGAAAGACTAACTCACAAGGCAACATGGCATATAATAAAAAAGAAGATGTGCCAAATTTAAATGTGAACTATAATTAACAATAAAAGCCACCATTAGTCTCAGCTGATACATTACATGGAATCTGTACCATACAAATTCGCAGACTTCTGAGTGGCAAAACTGAGAAAGAATTTTGGTTTCAATTACTCTACTTCCAAGACTGGCATTTTCTTGTTTCTAACACTTAATTTCCTCTAAAAGTAGATGTGTTTGAACTTGTCAATCTCTTTCCCATTCAGAACCTATTTTTCTTATCCAAAAATCTTCCATCTTCCCCAGATTGTGTCTCCACCATTCTAGGATGCCATATATAGGGTGCACACCAGGGTACTGCCATCAGGAACCATCCTTAGCATAGGGAGACTGAATCACTCACTTGCCACATTAGAAAAAAAATGCAAACCTTTTGAAGGTGATTTTTATAATTTATGCAAATAAGTACATAAGCCAATCTGACATAGACAGAAACTTATAATTAATGAAGCCATAAACCTAAAATTTGTATGACAATGGACAATTAACTCGAAATCATTGTCATGTGTAATCATTTTAGAATAAGAAAGAGATGAATCATAGCTTTACAAAAGAGCTGCCCTGCCTAGTTAATGAATGTCTGTAATATTGTTACAGATTTTTATTGGGGTGATCATTCAACACTTAAGTATTTTGTTAGTAGTTTCCTATCCACTCTCTACCACACATCAAAGCATTCTATGGTAGTTCTGATTCTATTTGCCCCTGTCTTTAATATTGGGGAGAATGTCAGTTCAGTGCTAATTTGTTTTGTGTGTGTGTTTTGTTTTGTTTTATTTATTTATTTATAAATTTCACATTGTAATCTCAAGGATTTACCCCCCCACCCCCCACTCCCTTCCCCCCCTTTCCCTCCTGCTCAAAGTTGTGCACTTCAGTTTGGTGCTTAGCTTGTTTTGACTTTCCTCAAGGTTTTTGTTTATTTTTTTCACTATATCCCATCTATTAGTGAAACCATTTGGTTTCTGCCTTTTTCTTTATGGCTTGTTTCTGCTAATATGATTTCTTCTAAATACATCATGTTGTTATGAAATCATCAAATTTGTCATTTTTAATTGATGAGTAATACTCCATCGTGTATATATACCACATTTTTTTCATCCAGTCATCCGTTTGGGGGCATTTAGGTTGTTTCCAGGACCTTGCAATTATAAATTATTCTGCAGTAAACATCCCAGGACAGGGGTCCCTTTGTACCCACATTGAGGTCTCTTGTGGGTAGATTCCCAAAAGAGCAATTGCTGGGTCAAATGGTAGCTCCATTTTCATTAGCTTGAGGGTCCTCCACAACTCTTTCCATAGTGGTTGAACTAGTTTACATTACCACCAGCTAATTTGAACTGGTTCAAGAAATACTTCCTAATTACTTTGAAATAAGGAGTAACAGATGACATCAAAATATTGCAATGTGAATAGGCAAATATGGGAATATCTTTTCTAAACTATAGAAAATAACCTCAAGAGCAAAGCCACAGAAATCATGTGCAAAAGAGGATTTCAGTAGTAAATTAAATAACTGTTTTTTATGGAAACAGTGGACTTGTGATTTAGCAATTGGAGAAATCAAGAGTATAAAAAAGTTCCATAAATAAGACCAATCTCTGGATTATATACTACAAACAATATGATGTAATTTCCCCCAAAACACTGACCACCTTTGCGAGCTTCCCAATCTTTCCACAGTTCTCTTGAAAAAGCTACACATCTTTTTTAACAAAAACATGAGTCATTTCTTCTCTAGGATTTTGAAAATCCTAACTTAAATGTTTATTTTCAAGGGTAGATTAAAAAAATTTTAAGGATAAATAACTTGTTTTATTAAATGTTAGAAGGTTTGGGGGATTGAGAATAACAGCCCCAAAGTAGTTTTTCTATTTAAGATCTTCATTGTATTAGTAGAAATGAAAAGTTTACTTTTTAGTGGAGAGAATAAGACTTCAGACTAATTGCTATCAATATATACCCTAAACTTATAGCTTGTAACACCTCTAAATATCACATACCAAGATATTTTGTTATTGTAAAAACCATAGGTGTCATTTAAAGCAATGTAGTAGGAGAGAGAAGGGTCAAACAAGAAAGGGAAGAGGTAAGGGGACCATGCTGATGGTTCACAGGTGCTGTGATGGTGGGGAACTACAGGGAGTACATCTGAGGAAAGAAATCACACACTCTCCAAAAATGAACAATAATGTAAGAAAATAAACTCTAAAAAAATGAAACAATTGAAAAATCATTTACAATAGAAAGACATGACAATATTGTCAGTCAGCCAAACCTAAAGTCATGCAACTTTTCTTCCATTATGAAAAAGGCAAAATTTGGGGTTGGGTGGGTGGTATGTGAAGAGGAAGTGAGATGAAATAACATCCTTTTGTTCATTTCTAACTTTTATAGAATATTTACCAACACTCAAAAACTAATTTATCGCTTGCTATCTCTATTGGCTCTAGTGTGGGGTTAGATTAGCAGGTCCACAGGACACTATCACAGTATAACCCTACTAAGTCCTGCTCTGATATCTGAGCATTCTGATTGTTAGGAGACATTTCATGAAAATTTACCTTTATTATTAAGTATGTATTAGGTGTCATATTAAATAAAATTGCATTATATAATTTCTAATGGTTATCACCCCATTCCCACAGATCTGGTTCATACAGTCAAGGATTTTGCTTTAAATGCACTTAGAGAAAGAGCCACAGTAACCAACCTACTCACATATAAGATATTTTATGAAAGGATAAAGACTTCATAAACCTCAGCTACTATTTGTGGGGTTTGGGGGAAAAGTGAAAATGGAGTGTTACATATGCCTGAATACTTAAAACTTGCAAACTGAAATTAATATTAGTAAGTCTAGTATTCAACACTTTTATAGTTATCAGGGTACAGAACTGTTAAAATTGAAAATCACAGGTTACATTTAGACAGGTCTGATCCAACTTACTGCAATAATGGCAATAATTCATAGGTATATTAACCAGCACCTGGAACATTAGTAACAGAGACTGGGCACTAGAAATGGGAGAAGTGTGGTTGAGTAGATTTTTTTCCTTTTTGTGTCCACACTTTTTGCTTTTTTTATTATTATTTATTATATTATTTATTTTATTTTACATTGTTGTCTACACCAGGGTTCTCCCACCACCTTATCACCCATGAGCCATCATCTTAGTTTTTTGTGCCCCTCCGATGCCCGATATTCCCCTCTCCTCCTCTCATGCACTATGTTTTAATTTTGCTAAAAGTTAATTTTAAATTTTTCTTGTCTGATTGTTTTCTTTTTGTCACTCATCTAAATGAGACCATTCAGCACTTCTCTTTTTATTTCAGACTTATTTCTGGTAGCATGATTCCTTCCAGCTTCATCCATGTTGGCCCGAATGACTTAACAAAAGTCATGAAATACCTATACAAAGAAAACTATAAAACATTGTTAAAAGAAATAGAAGACTTAAATAAATGGAAAGACATTCCCTGCTCATGGATGGAAAGAATTATCATCATCAAAAGGGCCAATTGCCAAAAGCTATCTACAGATTCAATGTGATCCCAATAAAATTACTTTTTATTGATTTGTGAGATTTTGGGAAAAATTTGGGGGTAGACAATGTAAGAAAAATTATATATAAATATACTCCATGAACAAATTTTTAGTAACCATCTATCACTGGTTACTACCCTGTAGGCAAGATCTAGGTTGCCAGTGTGTTAATTCATGACAACATCTGGAGATATACTCGCAAAGAATAAAAAGAAAGTAGATTTTGGGGGGAGTTCATCATGCAAGGTTTTTCATTTTCACACTAACAGAAAAAATCGACAAATTTGATTTGTCTTTTATCTATGAAAGTGATTCGATGGTTCAAATCCTTCTTACTCTTTGAAGCAGCACTCACCTGCAACATCTGCAGTTGTCCAACTCACAAACATTTACAACATCTGGACTTGGTCACCTCTTATTTTAAATCCATAAGGCAAAAGCTATGGAGAAAATGCAACTAACTGTTCTCCCTATGCTGAACATGAGACAGAACATTTGGGATTACTACAGAGTTCTCTATAACAACTAAGTGCTGGATATAAAAGTGAGCGAGGTGCCTATGTATTTACTTCATTAATGTGCATCTGTGTGTATGTTAGGGGGGGAGTGTTGAGAAAGAGGAAAAGAAACAGTAATGTATATGGTAAAGTCCCAAATGGGGACCCTTTTTCTAAGAACTCTATAGGTCTCTTTAAAATGCAATTCAAAATTAGGTTTTAAATCCCCATTCTGAGCTTTTATTGTTCCCATATTCAGCATTTTCATAGTGTAAGGCAACCTGAAAAAGGTATTATCTGTTCTTGGGAGCCCCTAAGACTGCCTTAGCCCTGAACCAGAATCATTACCCTGGTACATGACCTTTGCTCAGAGAGGAAAAGCAGAGCCTGAGGAGTCTATGGTATGGAAAGCTAACTCACAGAGGTAATTTTGCTTATAGAAAAGATCATGCTGACTTGTATTTCCAAGAGGGTCTGTTCAAAATTCAGTCCTCTAGGATTCCTCATTATAGTCAACTCAACTAATACTCTGACTGTACTTACCCAGCCTTTTATTATAAATCCCTTGCTTATCTCTACAAGTTCATCTTTCTTCCAGCCTCAACATTTATTACTTTATTTAATCAAATACATATTTTCTCTCACACCCCTCACTCTCATCCCAATGCTTTTGATGATGTTCTTTTGATGTACAATTATATCCACCTACTACCAACATCTCCTTCATTTTTGCTGATTTCTACACACCTTTCCCCAAGATTGATTTAGATTTCTCCTCTGTGCTCTCATAGATTCCAAGACTTCATCCACTGAAGTGGTTATCACTCTAAGATAATACCATAGTTATTTTCTAGTTATCATCCACTAAGCTAGAAGTTGGATAGCCAGCACCAAATCTGTCTTATTCATCAAAGTACACACCATCAAAGAGAGCATCATCTGTGGAGCATAAAAGTAGGACCTACCATTTATTATGTAGCAACTATGTACCAGACAGAATATTAACTTATCTTTCCTAATCTATGAGGTAGGCACTATAACAATCTGTTTTACAGATGTGAAAACCTTACCTAGAAAAGATGCTTGCCAACAGTCACATCACTCAAGAGTAGCCGGACTAGAATATTAACACAAGCTTCAGACTCAACACCATGATCGTAGTCATTATGTTTTGCTATTTCCCTACATAGTAGGTGGTCAGTAAATACTTTGTGAGTACAGGAAGCCCTTTATGTTGTTAGTAGAACCTTGAAAACTACCTTTAGGCAAAGCTACATGTAATGTAACCAAATTCTTGAATAACACCAGGGGAATTTTCTTTCTCATCAACATTACAGAAAAGACACATTGAAAGAAATGATATTACTTGAGAACCTGCTGTAAATAAGTGAATAAAATCTTAAATATTTTGGCATATACATGTATTTTATCTCTTTTCAGCATCTAACTCCTTTTTTGATCCAACTTCAAAAGTTGAAAATGACAAAATATTCTGACTTGGGAGCATTCAGTGAGGAAATCTTTCCACCACCACCCCCACAACACTCACCCTAGGATGCAAATGAACATAGCATCTCTACTTGAAAATGTAGCCACTGGCTGGGATTTAACTGGTAAACTCTACTGATATAAAAATTTAGATGGTAAGATCAGGTCACAGTTCTCAAACGGTTTGTGTAAACTATGTGGTTTATACGAAATACCTGCTGTCCTTCTGAACATTTGTAGTTTTTCTATCTGAGTGCCTTTGCAACTAGTGACCCGGCAACACTGAGTTCTGAGACTTTAATGAGTTTCCCTGGTAGACAACAGTTCACATATTGCCACAATTCATAGAGAGAAATGCCACAATTCATAGAAGTGCTTCAGTGTGAAAGAACCCTTGGAACTTTGGGCCTGGATCCCTTCCAACTTTACCCATGCACAATAATTCTTTGGTTATGAAGCTGCATAGCTCTTCATTGTAATAAATCTTAGCCATGCATGCAACTATATACTTAATCTCATGAGTCTTCAGCAAATCACTAAAGAGAAGTGGTCTTGGACCACCAAAACAAATCCCCTTAATAGAAGGGAAAGGGAATAGGAAAAATAAATGATGAAGCTCTTCAAGCATATTTGCTACAAAAGCATGATAATCTTATAGAGTTTAATCGAAACAATTTTCTCACCAGAATAAATAGAAGTACTGATGTTAGACATAAATCTCATATTTCAATTTCATATCTGTAAGAGCTAAGGTACTTAACCTTGTGCAAATAACTAACCACCTCACAGATTAATTTCCTTATCTGAAAATAGGAATAAGGAGACTATTTCTGATTATTATGAACGTAGTATGAATAATCACTCAATAAATATGCAATTATCAATTCTAGGACCCTGAAATACTTCTACTCAAAGAAATATATCTATTAAAGGATACAGTAATTCATTTGTCTATTAAGATATGACATACTTCTTTAAGTTTAAACAACCATGCTAATCCCACAAAACAAGCATTTGACTTGCTTTAAAGGGAAATGTAAAACACATTCTTTCCCTGCCAGTCCATAAGATTACAAGCCACGTAACAATCAACTATCTGACAATTTTTGTTCACATTCCAACTACATGACTCTCACAAAGCTAGATTTAGCATTTTATTAATCATAAGACAGCACTAAATTTACTTCCCACCTGACAGTTTTAAACATGCAGTCAAATGGTGAGTTAATTAATTGACAGTGTCTACGTTACTCAGATGATGAAGCAATAAACTGTGTCTGTGGCACATTAAATGCCAGAATAAAACTTGAGGTGTCTTTGATGGACCACCAGAGAGGTCGTTGCTTCCTTTCTGCTGCCCTAGAGTGTGGACTGCAGGCCCAAAGTCCAGACACCTGCAGAGGCAGCAGTTACTGAGGCATTTTTCAATGTGTGATATATCTAAGTTTGAAAACTCAAAGGTGATCATTTCTAATCAAGATGAATGGACTAAATTTTGATGACCATCTGACATTGAAATGAACGATCTAAAGTATGCTTTTCATCTGATAAATGAGAGAGTTGGGGTGATATGGATCATTTTTCGTATTACTGGAGGGGAAGCACCACAGAAAATAAGTAGGGAATAAACAGGAAACTTGTCCAATTTCCCCATGTGTCCCCAACAGCTTCAATCACATCTCATTTTATCCATTTATTACTCCAGCAGGAAGGAAGGAAAAAATAGGGAGGGAATGTTAAACTGTGATTACTATTTACAGATGCCCAATTCCAACTTTCTATAAGAGACTAGTCCACTTTCCTCTCTGTCCCAATAATCTTTAATACTACAAACCCACCATCTTTCTCAAAGGTAATCAGCAGAGGAAGAAAAGAAATTATACAGGACAAAGCAGAGATATTGAAACTTAGTTTCTGTCATTCTAGTAATTAGACATATGGTTTTGTCATTTAATTTCTTTTCAACATCCTGTAATCTCCACTAACTTACTCTCCGCACAGTATTTTTTACAGTGAGATAAAAGAATTTAAGAACTAGTCTCAACATCATACAGTAGACATTATACTAAGAGGCCAATTTGAATTTAAAGATCTTTTGACAATCTGAGTTGTTGATACTTAAAGAGGAAAAATAAAGATATCTTAAAGCATTCTTTACTTGGAAGTACAAATACATGCAAAGTATCCAGAAAATGTGTGTTCTTGAAATCACAGGACAAGTGCTGGGTATAAAAATATTAACTGTGATGCCACTAAGAGGGAAGGAGAATGAAGAGAGAAGCTAAATAGATATTTTCACTGATATAGCCAGTTTAGGATGCTTTAATAAATTGCTATGGATGAAGTTATTTGCTAACAGAAATTCATTGTTCTTAGATTTGGAAGCTGAAAAGTGTAAGACCAATATGTTAACCAACCAGCACCTTGTGAGAATCCCCAGAATCTCAGTCCTCCATAACCTCACATCCTCACATTGAGGAAAGAATAAGTGCTCTCTAATATCTTCTTTAAGGGCACTGATCCCACTTGTGAGAACGATACTTCTACTAATTATATCCAATTATATCCAAAGGCCCAACTCCAAACTCTCTTACATATCAATTTTAGGGAGAAGAAAACATTGAATCAATAGCAAGCATTTTATTATATATGCTTTTATAGTGCTTTCATATTTTCTTTCAGTG
This sequence comes from Uropsilus gracilis, assembly GCA_004024945.1. Lineage (NCBI taxonomy): Eukaryota > Metazoa > Chordata > Mammalia > Eulipotyphla > Talpidae > Uropsilus > Uropsilus gracilis. The sequence continues at coordinate 9,487 of PVHY01000943.1, forward strand.
TTACACTTTTAATTGAAAGACTAGGGAAAAAAGAACTTTTATTAGAACATGTACTCTTGCATCAAGTCTGACCAGAGGACTCCCCAATAACTTTGAAACCAAATTTCCTTAACAATAGGTTACAAGGCTCTTATTTTCACATTCAACTTTATTACTAATCTGCTTAGCTAAATCCTGCCCTAAAGTGTTAACAGTGAATATGCATTATGGATGGAATCCACTATATTCATTCAGAAATATTAAAGCATCTACAATTCTACTCCTTCCATAAACTCAACTAGCTTCTTCGATGTGTGAGCAATATGGTACTTAATAGACCACCTATGAATATTTCTGTAGTGGCAGTTCTGTCAATACATTTAGAAATTACATCAAAGCACAGTTTCTGCCTGCCACAGTACCCTCTAGGAATAGCATTCCTTCAAAGGGAAATCCTCCAATCCTTAGTCACAGTTGGACCTCAAAAATGAGAAATGTTTCAACATTTAAACATTGTGGTTTAAAAGAGGAAAGGATCAACTTTTATAACCATACTAGCAATTCCTAATATTTATATACAGTTTATGTAATAATTATATACAGTTTATACTACATCGATCAATGTTTTTAATCACATTTTAATGTGAATGTGCTTTCCTATCTAATGTTTACAATAACCTGATAGTGTTTTATCCACTACAGAAACTCCAATTCCTATTTTGTGTTACACAAATATTTGTGTGGTAATTTTGTTAGAAATCATTGAGTCAATAAATAGAACCAAATCTTGAATCTGGTTTTTTGGGCTCAGAATCCTATGCTGTAAAACCAAACAATAAGCTAAAGTGAATTTAAATGGGGGAGAAGGAATTGAGAGATCCTTAAGTCCTGAAAGCTGAAGTGAAAATTCTGATACATTTAAAATTCCTATTATCATGAAGCTGACCTGATAAAAATATTAATAGTTACCTTAGTTAATTGTAATATCAAACACTCCATAGTGGAAGAATTTGTAAGATATTCAGAAGAAACTTAACTCTATAGTATCATAATTATTACTTCCCATTTCTAGGTCTCACTTCTTTTGCCTAACTATAGCACTTAGAAAAATAGAATTAAGATAAATGAATTATTTTCACCAATATTTACTGATAATTATTACCATGCTTTACAGTAATTGATCACACTTCCTGAATTCCTTATAAAATTGAGGAAACAAAATATTAATATAGAAAACCTGAAGGCAAATATCAGACACAATTACTAAATAGCTGAAGAATACCTAGAAAAGAAATTGACTCTTAAGGAAAAAACTTGAGTTGGCTTGGTTACATCAGGGAACTGATGAGTTTTCTAGTGTCTTGTAGAAATACTTCATTTTCTGATTATAAACATGCCTTAATTTAAAAAATACATCTGTAAAAACTCTGAAACCATATTTTGAATTTCCCATGATAGCCACAAACCTATTGCTACACACACATGCTACACAGCTTAGCCTCTTTCCTTCTGAGAAGTGTATTGATCTTTACTTGTCCAGAGTGGTCATATAACCTGATTTTACATATCTATGATAATTTTTTACTATACTATGAACTTATTTTAATAAATACATTAATTAAAAGATAAATGACTGAGATGCCAAGACAACAGGTGAAAGCCTGGGCAAAGCAGAAAATGAAAACAGCCTTATCATAGAGCGAGTAGAATATTCCTAATAGCTATTAAGTAAGAGTCATAGTCTACAATTTCATCAAGTTAGTCCTGCAAAAAGTAGAGGGTTACAAACATTCCTCTTTTAATCTGCTTCCAATACATACCCCTACTCCAGTTCTATCCAACCAGAAGTATAGTCACTGGAGCCAGTACAATATGCAATTTAATTCAAGGGAATTCTACATGCAAAGCAAGAGATGTGAGTGATGCACCAGTGAGAAATGTCAACAGGCAGGAAGTAATGAAATAAACCTGAGTCAGCCACAAAGGTCTTCACCACTGGCAGGCACACCCCCAAAAAAGCTTTATGGAAGAAAATGCTGAAACTGTTCAAAGGGATATGCCAACAACAGGATACTCAAGATAGGCACACAAATTAGAAAGTAAGCATCTCTGTTTATCGGTTGGTCAAGCCAAAGCAGAACTGCAAACATACCCACTGAAAGCTAGAGTCAAACAAATGTCAATAAGGAAACAAGTTCAAAATCCAAATAGAAATTTTTAGAGAAGATTAAATATAATGGAGCAAGCATTATGGTCATATGATATAAACAAGAGATATTAATAAAAAACTACAACTTCCTTGGCTAATTTATGGAATGTGTACAGATAGAAACAATCACAGAAGAGCATCTATGGTCATAACTCAGCAAGGAAAAGGGTTTGAATTGGGTTATGAAGATAAGGGATGAGTTTGGATTCAAAATAAACTAAAAAGGATGATTAGCCTAATTTTTTTAAATGCTTCATTGGAGCTAGTAGCAGGACCTGTGGAACACTTTTTTCATAGTGCTCTTTTATGTTTTTATATTAATTGCTATTGACAAACAGCAAGCTTTTCTTCCTATTGTTATTTATAGCAATAGCAAATTATGTGTCACTAGTATTATAGGAAGTATTCACATCCTAGAAATGAGACGAGGATGGAAGTTTATAAATCATCACACATGCCAATCAATAGCTTGCATTTTTTTAATTCCAACCAAAAAAAAATTCTATTCAAACATTCTAAGTAAAAATGCAAAACAAGAGATAAATGTCTGCCTGAAAATTAAGTGATAGTCAAACTGTAAGTTTAAACCCCAACTTAATTTAGAACAACATTCAGCAGAGCAAATACACATAGCTGATAAACAATTACACGTCAAGCCAAAAAAATGCCATCATACAAGCCTCAATTGAATCCAACATAAAAGGGCAAACAAATATAATTAGATATCTGCAGGCCCCAGAGGTTCTTTATATCCTTAATAATTAAACAAAATGAATTGATTCCCCATTTCATGTACTGTGGTATAATCTTTACTCTCCAACAGCAACTATGGATTAGGGGTGAAAGCAGGCCTCATCATGGGATTTCTGTGCTCACTGATTTCTGTTCTTTCCCACAGCTTCTGTACCTGATTTCATTTCTGATCTACTTAGCTATTATCCCATGCCTCCATCCATTAAAACACAACCATACCATTGTGAGTGCATTGCAAACAGTGAACTCATATTGAATGCTGAAACCATCATGGGTGACTTGACTAGAGCATAAGATAATTACCAACTTGAAAATCAACATTGAGTAATACTGAATATTCTTTGACCAGAGTTACCACAGGATGTTTAATAGACTTCTCAGTACACCCAGTTGATTACCATGGTTTAGACCTATTCTTGAAAGACATAAACTCTCCCATCCACATTTCAGCCCTCATCTCCTTTTCAGGGGAATTATTCAAAATGTTACTACACAATGACAATTTAGATTTCAAACCCTTTCATGCATTAGTTTCTGCATATTAACTTCCAGACATATTCTTAGACACCACCATCATGCCCCACCTCCACCACACAAGCATACACAAATGCGCACAGATCAACTTCTTAAGTGTTTTACTAAATAGAATGACTGCTTAGGCTATTTCTCTACTCTTACAAGATCAAACAGAACATTGAAATTAGCTCTTTACCTAGAACCAAATTAAAACTTTTATTATTTTAGTTTTTTATATGTACATATTTTTTTTTTTACATTGCTGCAGTACCCACAGTGCCCCCATCGCCATATCTACCACGAATAGTCACCAATTTCCTTTGAGGGATGAACACAAATTAAGTTCTTACTCAAAGTTCCCTCTATCACCAGTTAGGACTCACATTTTAAATAATTGTAGAATATTCAGTTCTAAGAGAAGCTCACAGGCTTAGTTTAGAAGGCCTTTGAGTACCTAAGAAATTTTTCCTGGCTTTGAAGTACATCAGAGTGAGAATATGTAGAAGTCTAAGGTTTTGCTTACTTCCCACATTTTAGGGGAACAAATTGGTGGTGGAACAAATTGGTAGGGGAAGATGGAAATATACAAAATAAAGTAAAACCCTCAAATCTTTGGAAACTTGGTACTATGAGACATATGCAAGATTCAGAATAAATTCCTAGAAACAGAGACGGAAGAGACTGTATTCAGACGGGGCACCTATAAAAGGTCATTTGAGTAGATGATTTCTGGAGTTTTAAAGAGGAGCAAGCAGGAGTCATTTGCAAGGACTTTCGCCTCATTGACTTTTGCCTCCTCCGGGGTCCTTTTTGGCTGATCTGTCAACTATGGTTCAGTAGGAGAGGAGTTATTTTCACATTCTGCCTTTTCGCCTTGTGGCTCTCTAGGATGGTGTTTAGCTCAGACAACAGCTGGCTACTGTCAGTTTTGCGGAGGGTTATGAAATACAACACTTCAGTGTTTATTTCAGAGGCTTTTTAAAAACACTTGTGTTTGGCTTCTACCTCTGACTGCCTAGACCTATGTGTTTACTCATTATGAAAAAAAAAAAGAAAGAAAGAAAGAAAAAGACGAGAGGCTTTTTGTCACAATCGGACAGGCAGGCTGCCATATTTGGGGGAAAGAAATCTGAGCAATAGAAAGGCTAATGTAATCTGTTCCCATTCTGTGTGGAGTTGTGCTGTCTATGGGAATGTCTGGGACAAGGTCTATTTTTTATTGAGTTTACCTGCTGTGTGATCATTAATAGCTTGTTTTTTCAAGAATGTTCAGTGGTTCCAGCACTGGCCTTCTCTTTAAATAGTTTCCTTCCAGGTGCTCTAGATAATAGTCCCTTAGATACAGCCCTTGATTCTCTAGCTATGTATTTAAGATTTGAAACGAGACATACATGGAGTTGATTCATAGCTGTGACATATTCACACAATATGAGTAGAAGAACTCTATTTCCTGAGATTCAGTTTGCTCTTGCTAAGCCTTTTTCCCTTATATGACCTTTCTAATCATGAATAGCAGAAAGGAAGTTAAATTATGTTATTTATTGAGTTAATATTCCTTTTAAAACACTGTTTATGAGAGGTTAGCATCATACTTTTTCAGATGTTTGTTACCATTCATGCCCACAACCAAACCACCCATAATCCTCTACTGCAGATCATTAGACCACCTCCAATACCAGTCCTCTACTCTTCATCCTTTCCTTCTGGTAACCTCAATTCTACAGTCTTATTTCTAGAGTTTGTTTTGGTTTCAGTTTCTCTTGTCCTTTGTTTCTTTATATTTCACATGAGTTAAAAAAAATCAGTCATCATTCTTTCTCCTTCTGACATATCTCAGCAACCATCTTCCCAGTTCTGTCCACATTGTTACGACTAGTAAGATTTCTTTTTTTATGTATAGTTGGGAAAAACATGGAGAAAAAGAAACCCTCATATACTGCCAGTGGGAACTGACCCAGTCTCTATGGAAAAAGTATAGAGGGTTCTCAAGCATAGAGGAGTGGATTATCATCCACTCCTAGGTGTTTATCTGAAAAAAGCAAAACCACCAATCTAGTAAGATGTCGGTACTCCTGTGTTCCAAACAACAACCATGTTTTAGAACCATGTTGTGTTGACCTATGAGCTCAGCAACGATGTGGTGTTTAGATAAAGATGTAGTGTTTATATACAATGGAATATCACTCAGCTATGACAATTAAAAGATACTTTCCACTGACAAAGAAAATTTTAATAATTAGTTGAAAAGAGAAGGACCACCTTACATTATGGCTATGTTTTCAATATGTTAAGTCAAAATTTGTTTCCAATTTTCAATAGGATGCACAAGATTTTCCAGAACCAATCCCTTAACAGATTGTCAATAAATATTTGAAAGGAGGGGATTTGGAATGAACCTCTGATATCAGACAATCCAAGTTCAATTCACATCTCTGCCAACTTGCTGACTGGATAATTTAAGAGCTTGCTTAGCCTCTTTGAATATATTTTCTATAAACAATACTTATAATGTAGGCCTTTTAAATATGTCATGAAAATTGAATAACTGTTAATGCATTGTATTTATTGTCATTCCAGCCACAAAATAAATAGTTCAAATAATTCTCTTATATCAGCCAACTATAATTTCATCAGCCAACTAGAATATATATCAGCCAACTAGAATTTCAGTATAGCCTCAGAATTCAGGTAGAAAAATTGAGTAACTTTTAAGTGACTAAAACTTATAACTAAACTAAAACATATAACAAGTTTTATAGCACAATTATATACCAAAATACCTTTCTGACAAGGAAATACCTAAAATGTCTAGAAAATACACAAAAAGAATACCATTATTGATATAGCCTGTCTCATCACAGTCTCTTGAGATTCTCCTTAAAGGGGCCAAGTAGAGGCCGGTAAGCGAAGGCAAATGCACATCGTAGGTAGACTTATGCCTAGGACTCTATGCAATCTGCCTTTATTTCCTACATTTCTTCCTTTTAGGGATGCTTCCATGTGGGAGGGAAAATATATTTTTTATAACTGTCACCAAAAAAAAATGGCACCTACAGTTGAAGCGACAAAAGGAGAAATGAAAGAAAGAAATTGTTTTTCTAGTGTCCTTTCTGTTCTTTACAGAGGACAATTTTCCCAACCTTGGGACCCAGCAAAAGTTCTTTTTGTTTAGCAAATACACACTGCCCTCTGTTGGAAAAGCGGCACACTTCCACGCTGCAAAGGAGACCCGCCTAAGCATGAACTGCAGCACTTAATGGAATAAAATTGGTGGAAAAGCGCTAAAATCTGTCTAAAGCTTACAGTGCTCATCCCTTCTGCACAGACCAAAACAACAAAAGAACTAACAAGAGTCCTACACACAGTCTATCCCAGATACAATTCTGGTGAGAGATTTTAAAGACACGAGTTAAGCACATTTTGTTGTAACAAAAAGCACTTTTAGCTGAAAATACTTTTGTAATTTTAATCCTTACTGTAACTGACAAAAGTAACATAAGCAGTTTTCTAAACCTTCTTTCTCTAGAGCTGAAAAGGGTTGCTTCTACTGCGAAGGCATAGGCAGCACACTGTCCAGCTGTTTGTTTTTAAGAATTAAATGCCTCCGATTAAAATGGAAAAGTAAGAAACAGTCAGGTTTGTATTTGCCAACTTGTTGTCTAATGCTGCCTCTTTAGTGCCTTAAGTATTGCAACTTTAAAAATCATAGCATGTACTTAACTTCTAATCGTGCTTTTAAGCAAAATCAAGCAGTTTCAGTTCCAACCCCGGCCTTATCAATACTAAGGAGTACGGAAATCACTTGTTTTCAAGTACAAAGAAACAAATTGAAATAAACATTAACCAATTAGTAAAGGGATGATATTAATGTATTCATTAATGAGTGAAGGCATTTGGTAAATGAAGAAAAATAAGCTAGAATGTATGCAGGTATTATTCAGTCACCCAAAGAAGTGGATGTGGACTCTTCAAGGAAAAAACATAAAAATCTCTCTAGAGAGTGAACTTTCAGCTGTTAAATACCTTAGTGAGCAATTTGACTGCAGTCATAGACTCAAGTTTTTATTGAATAATTAATTTATATATATATATATATATATATATCACATCATTTTAATCACTGCAGATCACCCACCACCTCCCCTCCCTGACCACTCCAGCTGGTCCCCACTCTCTCCTTGTATACTTTCACTTGGTTGTCCATATATTAGTGAAACCACTTGGTTTCTGTCTTTTTCTTTCTGACTCGTGTCTGCTAGTATAATTTCTCCTAGGTATATTCAGATACCACAAATTCATCAAATTTTTCATTTTTAACTGATGAGTAAACCCCATTGTGTATATATACCACATCTTTTTCATCCATTCATCTGTTTGGGGACATTTGGGTTGTTTCCATGTCCTTGTAATTATAAATAGTGCTGCAATAAACATCTGAGCACAGGTGTCCTTTGTAGCCACACTGAGGTCTCCTTTGGGTAAATTCCCAGAAGCGCTATTGCTGGGTCAAATGTTACATTTTCATTAGTTTGAGGGTCCTCCATACTGCATTCCATAGCGAATGGACCAGTTTACATTCCCACCAGCAGTGTAAGAGTGTTCCTTTCTCTCCACATCCGCACCAGCACTTGTTGCCTGTTTTTTTGATGTGGGACATTCTTACTGATGTAAGGTGGTATCTCATGTGGTTTTGATTTAGATTTCTCTGATTGCTAGTGACATTGAGCAGTTTTTCATATGCCTGTTGACCATTTGTATTTCCCCTTTGGAGAAGTGTCTTTTTAGTTTTATTCCCCATTTTTTAACTAGGCTTTTTGTTTTGTTTTTGCTAAATTGAGTGAGTTTTCCATGTATCTTTGTTATCAGACCCTTATCACTTGTATGGAGGGCAAAAATTTTTTTCGCACTCAATTGGGTTTCCTTTTGTTTTCTTTATTGTCTCTTTAGCTGTACAGAAGCTTTTTAGTTTGATGTTGTCCCATCTGTTTATGTTTTCCTTCAATTTTTTGCCATTTGCAGATGTTTCCAGAAAGGGATTTCTAAATTATACTTCATGGAGTGTTTTGCCCAAGTTTTCCTCTATGTATATTATGGTTTCAGGTCTGACATCTAAGTCTTTTATCCATTTTGAACTGATCTTTGTACATGGTGTGAGGGAATTGTCTTGGTCCCAGTTTTGCATCTCTTATTCCAATTTTCCCAGCACCATTTATTGAAGAGGCTATCTATTTTCCAATGTAAGTTTTTCACTCATTTGTCAAAGATTAGTTGACTATATATGTGTGGCTTTATCTGCGAGCTCTCAATTCTGTTCCTTTAGTCTGATTATCTGTTGTTGTACCAGTACCATGCTGTTTTAATTATTATGGCTTTGTACTATAACTTGAAGTCTGGAATAGTTAGCCTCCATTCTCTTTTTTTTTTTTTTTTTTTTTTTTTTTTTTTTTTTTTTTTTTTTTTTTTTTTTTTTTTTTTTTTTTTTTTTTTTTTTTTTTTTTTTTTTTTTTTTTTTTTTTTTTTTTTTTTTTTTTTTTTTTTTTTTTTTTTTTTTTTTTTTTTTTTTTTTTTTTTTTTTTTTTTTTTTTTTTTTTGCCAAGTAGGCTTTTTGATATTTGAGGTCTTTTGCTATTCCATATGAATTTTTGTAATTTTTGTTCTATCTCTTTAAAGAATGTCATTGGAACTTTTATAAGGGATTGCATTGAATCTGTAGTGCTTTTGGTAGGATGGCCATTTTGATGTTGTTAATTCTTCCAATCCATGAGCAAGGAATGTCTTTCCATTTCCTTATGTCTTCTTCTATCTCTTTTAGTAGAATTTTAAAGTTTTCTTTGTATAGTTTTTTTCATGTGTTTTGTTAGGTTTATTCCCAGGTATTTAATTGTTTTTGGTGTGATGGTAAATGAAATGACTTTTTAATTTCTTCTGCTCCTGCTTGGCTTTTTGCATATAGGAAGGCTACTGACTTCTGTGGCTGATTTTGTAAGGGGCTACCTTACTAAACTGGTTTATTGTTTTGAGAAGTTTTTCTGTGTATTTTTTGGGGTTCTCTACATAAAGCATCATATCATCTACATATAATGATAGCCTCAGTTCCTGTTTTACTATTTGTATCCCTTTTATATCTTTCTATTGCCTTATTGCCCTGGCAAGAACTTCCAAAACAATGTTAAAAAGTCGTAGAGAAAGTGGGCATTCTTGCCTGGTTCCAGATCTTAACTGGAATGATTTTAGTTTTTCTCCATTTAAGATGATGTTTGCTGTAGGTTTGTCATAGTTGGCTTTTATTATGATGAAATATGTTCTTTTGACACCCAATTTTTCACAGGCTTTTATCATAAATGGGTGCTGGACTTTGTCAAATGCTTTCTCTCCATCTACTGATATGATCATATGGTTTTTGTTTTTCTCCTTATTAATGTGATGGGTTATGTAAATTGATTTCCGGATGTTGAACTATCCTCGTGCCCCTGGGATAAATCCTACTTGGTCGTGGTGAATAATGCTTTTCATGCATTGTTATATTCAATTTGCTAGGATTTTGTTTAAAATTTTTGCATCCAGGTTATTAGGGAGATTGGTCTATAGCTTTCTTTCTTGGTGCTGTCCTTATTTTGTTTTGGTATGAGTGTGATGTTTGCTTCATAGAATGTGTTTGGGAGCTTTCCTTCTTTCTCAATTTTTTGGAAGAGTTTTAGTAGTGTAGGTGTTATTCCCTCTTTGAATGCCATGTAGAAATCATTTGTAAAGTCATCTGGTCCTGGGCTCTTGTTTTTGGGAGAGTTTTTATGACTGCTTCAATTTCACTGCTTGTGATTGGATTATTTAGGCTCTCTACTACTTCTTTGTTCAATTTTGGGTAGTTGTATTTTTCCAGGAATCTGTTCATCTCATCCAGGTTGTTGTATTTGTTTCCATATAGATGTTCATAGTAGTCTCTGATTATCCTTTGGATTTCTTTTGTGTCTGTTGTGATTTCTCCTCTTTCATTTGTGATTCTACTTACTGAGTGTTTCCTTTTTCTTTGTGAGCTTTGCAAGGGGTTTGTCAATTTTATTTATTTATTTTTAAAGAAACGGCTCTTAATTTTGTTGATCATCTGGACAGTCTTTTTGGTTTTTAGGTTATTTATTTCTTCTTTTATTTTAATAATTTCTTGTCTATTGCTGGGTTTTGGCTTTTCCTGTTGTTCTTTTTCTTTCTTTTTTTTTTTTTTTTTGAGTTGGGTAAGAGGTTTTTTTCTTGGATATTTTCTTGGTTTTTGATATGAGCCTATATTGCTATGAACCTTGCTCTGAGATATGCTTTTGCTGAGTCCCAGACATTTTGGAATGTTGTGTCTTCTTTGTCATTTGCTTCAAAGTAGGTTTTAATTCTTCTTTAATTTCTTTGATGACCCATTCTCCGTTTAGTAGCATATGGTTCAGTCTCCATGTATTGGACACTCTTCTTGCTTTCTCTTCATTGTTAATTTCTAGTTTGATACCTTCATGATCAGAGAAAAAAGTTGGTATAATTTTGATTTTTGTGTATTTATTCAAGTTTTCCTTGTGTCCTAATATGTGTTCAGTTTTAGAGAAGGATCTGTGTGCATTTGAAAAGAAGGTGACTTTTCTTCTTTGGGGGTAAAATGTCCTGTAGATATCTATTAGATCCATTTGGTCTAGGTCTTCCTTTAAAGCTTTTGTGTCCTTGTTTAGTTTCTGTTTTACTCATTTGTCTTTTGGTGAGAGTGTGGTCTTAAAGTCTCCTACAACATAGGTGTTTTCACCAATATTTGTTTTCAGTTCTGCTAGCAGCTGACTTATGAATCTTGGTGCTCCCTCATTTGGTGAATATATGTTGATAATTGTTCTGTCTTTTTGGTGGGTTGAACCATGTACCATTAGGTAGTGTCCATCTTTATCCCTTGTCACTTTTTTTTAAATTCTGAAATCTGTTTTATCTGCTATAAGAATGGCTATCCCTGCCCTTTTGGGGGACCATGGGCTTGTAGAATTGTTCTCCATCCCTTCACTTTCAGTCTATGCTTATCTTTAGGGATTAGATTTGTTTCTTGAAGATACAGTATGTTGGGTTCTGTCTTTTGATCCAGTCCGCAACTCTGTGTCTTTTGACTATGAGTTTAGACCTTTGACATTTAGAGTGATTATTGATGTGTGAGGTTCTAGTGTTGGTTTTCTAGAAGTCATTTTGAGGTTCTGCTTTGGTTTCTTGTTATGTATATTCTATTTATCCGTATAAGGGTTTTGGTCTTGAGGTTTCTCCCAATATTTCTTGGAGTGGAGATTTGGTGGTAACTAATTTTTGGAGACTGTTTGTCTGAGAAGGTTCTATTTTTCCTTCATACAGGAAGGACAGCTTTGCAGGGTAGACTATTCTTGACTGGCATTTTTTGTCTGGGAGTTTTTTGAATATGAGGCTCCATTCTCTTCTTGCTTGGCGTGTCTCTTCAGAGAAATCTGAGGTCAAGCTAATGGGTTTTCCTTTGTTGGTTATCTGTTTCCACTCTCTAGTCATCCCCATTATTTTTTCTTTATCTTGGACTCTTGGAAGTTTTATGATTATGTGTCTTGCTATGGTTTTTCTTTCATTAAAATAGTTTGCTGTCCTTTTTGCTTCCTGTATGTCTATTTTCATTTCATTCTTCAAGTTTTGGAAGTTCTCCTCTATTATTGCTTTTAAAAGCCTTTCATTTCCTATGTCTTTCTCTTCTCCTTCTGGGATTCCAATTAACCTTATATTTCCTTTCTTTAAATATATCTGATAGATCTCTGATTTTTTCTTCTTTCTTCTTACTTTGTTTATCTCTCTTTCTCTCTTAGTTCTATCTACTTCTGTGTCCTCCAGGGTGTTGATTCATTCTTCAATTTCTTCTAGTCTGCTTTCATGACTTTTCCCAGTATTTTTGAGGTCTTCTATCGCTTCTCTTATATACTGCATCTCCTTCATTTTCTTATTTAGGGTTTCAATCTCATTCTTCTGTTCGCCAATGATAATGTGCAATATGCTATATTCCTTTTTATATTTTTCTACTTCTCTTAGCTCTTTGATTGTTTTTATCATGTTGTGTCTAAATTCTTTATTTGACATAAAGGGCATTTCCTCAAATTTGTCCTTGTTGGTTTCTGGAGATTGTTTGTCTTTTAGAGATGGATTATTTCCCTTTGGGCTCACTTGAGTATTTGTATTTTTCTTCCGTCCTGTGTTTTCCATTCAGGTTTGCTCCATATATTGTGTGACTGCTCTGGTATTGGTTGGCATGTTGAAATATATCAGTTTGTGGTGATTTCTGTCCTTGTGCCTGTATAATTTCTTGCTTCTATTGGCTGTCTTTGGGGATGAGTTCCTTTCCTTTGTTTCTGTGCTGTGTGTTCTGTGCTTTACTTTTGCATTCTCTATCCAGTGTTCTAATTCTTGCTGAGGTTCCTACCTGCACCAGCACCTATCAGCGCCAGTACCCCTGAAAGTGTCCCAAAGCCAGCTGGGGCTCCCCACCACCAACTGTACAGGGAGGGAGGGGATTCAACAATTTTCATGGCAATGGAAGGGGGACAGTGCGATCAGGTGTCTCTAGACCCTGGTGCCACCAGAAGTCTCTCCACAGATTCAATTTTAAAATAAACTCACAGCATGCTTTTTATTATACTATGTATGTACTAGTAATGTGGGTATCTCTCAGTTTGTCCAACTGCTTTGACTCCAGGAAAAATAAGCCAGACTTCCAAATTAGAAAACAACTTTCAACAATGATATCTATTTGGGGGCACTGAGTTGTAGCACCTTTTATAAATTCCAAACGAAATGGAAAATTGAGAGTCTATTTATATAGAAAGTATAAACTCTGGTAAATCATCTTACAAAAAATTTTAAACAATTTAAAAATTATGTTCGCATAACTTAGTACCATAAATGAAGACTGCAGAAGTAGAAAATCCATGGTAACTGAAGGAAACAAGTCTTGATTTCAGATGCACCAGGTTGTCTGCCAGAGGATGCCAGATTTTTAGAATTCTGTCTGGTAAATTTAACTCCAGATATATCTCTTGTGGAGAATAATGTTAGTACTAATCCATTAATGATATTGGAAAGGGAGCCCTATCTACATATCCTCTGCTTCAGAGAGAAAGACCACAAAATTTAGAAATCCTCCATTATGGCAGCATCACTCACCAGCTTTTTTTGTATTGCTTTCCCACAGAGATTCTTAAATCATCTCAATTTTCATGCTCCATAATTCCAAACTTAATCCAAGTTCTACCTACTGACACACACACCCAAATTCCTGTGTGAACAGGTTTTTTCAGTATCTTTTTCCACTTTGGCTTTATTTAACTCAAACACAGGCCACCTGAGGAAGGTTCCATTCTGAGTAATTAACCAATCCAGAGCCAACTTGAGACCATAGTGGGTGGTGTCTCAGGGACACCTGAATTCACCTAAATCTAAGTATTGGCTGTTTTTATCCTAGGTCCTCAATAGGTTTTTAATCTTGAGTGGAACTTAGGGCAGCCCCTTAAGACCCTGTCTCCATGGAACTTTAAGTATTTAAGTGATTTAAAGTATTAAACCCTTTAGTGTTCAGAGGTCTCTGCAGAAGATAGCTGCCTCACATTTCCAAAGCAGTAAATGTTCTCTTAATGCCTGGCTAAAAACTAAGAATTTCTCTTTTCCTATATAACTGCTGTAGTTCCATCCTTTCTTGCTGTGATGCAGAGATTCGTGCCTTTTTCCTGTGTGAGAGATTAGAATGCACACTAGAACTGAACCCTTACCTGCACATTGTGCTTACTAAGTCATCTATCTTCCTGCCCTCAGGAGGTTCTATCTTGCCTAACCCGGTCTGTTCAAACATGTGAACCTCATACACACTTCTATAGCCAAGTATTTTAGTAATAACAACCTACTTATTGTCAATTGCCAAGGTCAGAAGACCACATGACTGCTTTAAAGTCTCTTTCTCAGGCCAAAACAGTTAAAAGTAAACAGCACAACTATAAAACTCCTCCTGGTCTGATAGAAGCCTCTATAAACTACAAAGGTCAAAACAGTCTCCTTCACCAAAAACTTCCTAGCATATATTTTGCTATCTTAATTTCATGTCTTTAATTTTTAGTTCTGGCTATTCCAGACAGTACACCAAATAATGGAATCTCAAAGAAGCCCCAGTAAGTAGCACACCTCATCCCTGTTTGAGTTCTGAACAAATTGAGAAATAAAAGGAAGAAATGAAAAAAATGGCAATGAGGGTGGAGTGATCAAAAAAGACTATGACTTTTGATTATTGTTCAAGGTCAACATGGAGAATGTAGTTTAGCCTAAGTGCTTCAGTTTTCCTGCTATTGAAATCCAGAAGGAGAGAGGTTCCTCTAGATAGGTACAGCTGTACTGGTTTCCATCCCCTGTCTACAAGCATAACTACTGCTTCCCTTAATTGTACCTATCTTACAAATATGGCATTTCTCCAGAGGCAGAGTGAGCACAGGGGAAGAAAAGGAGAAGAATGTTTTTAGAGCAGATTCATTCTCATGAAATTAGAGACAGAGGGGAAGGAAGGGCAAGGACCCTTGTAACAATGGCAATGAAGTGAAAGAAATGACTGCTTCTCAGGCAGGACACCCCTCCCCCCCATGATCATGTTTTCAGGAAAGAACTCCTGTCTTATGAATTCTTGGCTCTTCAGTGCTCAGCATCATGCTTGGCTTTCAGATATTTGTTTATGCCTATGCCTCACCTTTAAAAAAGAATAAAGGAAACTTTAAGTTTTGAAAAACAATCCATAAAGATGACTGGAATTAAAGGAAAATGAAAATAATAAGATAACCCTACAGAAGATAGAAATGCATGTCCTCTAAGATGAAATTGTTTTGAGCTTTTGACACCTCAGTCAACAAAAAAACACCGTATTTCACAAAAAATTACCCAGCTCCACAGGAAAATGCCTATACCCTTGTACTCAGTATAAGCAACTCTAACTCCAGGAAGCTGTTAGGTACAATCTTATCAGATTCCTTCAAAAAGAATATCTGCAAGTATTTGGAAAACAGCACTAATACTTATCTCATTTTGCATGTGTAAAATAAGAATAGGAAGTGGAGTCACTGAGATTTTACTCATCGAGAAGACTCATCTTCTCATTTACTCTTGATGAGTCTTCTCTTGTGCTCAAAAAAGTTGATTTTTCCATGTAACTAATAAACACATTATAGAACTTATGAATAGGTTTTCAATACTTCATGAAAAAATTCTCCCAAAATAATGTTTTCTGGTGCAACATTAAATCACATGACATGGACATGTGTAGCTAATGGTCTAAGTGATATATATAAAATACAATACAAAATGCATTTATAACTAGTGTTTTGCACATGTTCAGAGAAGTGATAGTGGTGGGATTTGGTGGAAATTTGATTTCCCACTTCTATTATGAGTATTTAAAAATATCATATATACCAGCAACGAGTTTTCTTTTATTTCTTTAAGACGTAAATGGCTAAGCTGACACTTTTGAAGTTTGATGTATATATAAATCAATTATTGTTAAAATGCAGAACCTGGTTTAGTACTCTGGGGTAGGACCTAAGAATTCACATTTATGAAAAGTTTCCTGGTGATATCAATGGTGCCAACCAAAGGATCACATCTGAGGGTCAAGGTCATAGAGCTCCAAATTTGTTACACATTAGCATCGTTTGAAGTATTTAAAAAAACCTGATGAAATGGGTCCCTCTGCTAAATATTCTGATTTAATTGGTCTAGACTGAATGGATATTGGAATTTTTTTAAAAACTCAGGTGATACCAATGTGCATCCGCTTTTGAGAATGAAGTGTATAAAAGTTTATAGTTAAAAGGTCTGATCCTATTTTTATACATAGAGCATCTGTAGTGTGGGTGGTTCTTATATAATTTTTATGTTCTGTGTGATGGTAGGACATTAGCCTTAAGATATTCATATTTTTTCCACAGTGATAACTTTTCCTTCTCCAGAAATAGGAACACATTGTCATTACTCACAGCTGTATCACCAAAATGGCTACTTTGGAGTAAAGTCTCACTGAGTCAACAGGGTATTAACTGGAAGCTAAACTCACACCAACTGTGAATGCATTATCAAAGATGACAATACCTCGCTAATATGAAAGATGATTTCCTTATTTCTTATTTACTCCTTTTAGAGTCAGCAAATAATTCTTTTTCTTGTTGTGCTACGACCTTGGTCATGTCATTTGACTTCTCCATGGCACCTGCAGGAAATGAAGGGCTGTGGCCAAAGGATCCTACCTTCCTTTTAAGTTCTCAAGCATTAATTTTCTCTTCCCTTTCTTCCTAATCCCCATTGTCCTTCTTTTGTTATCCTCCTTGTCATCTGAAATCCTGTTCTACAGAGCAGAGTTCTCAGAGGAGACATATCTAATATATATCAAAATAACCAATGGTATCAACTGAAACACAAATCCTAAGACCATTTCCAGAGTTTCTGATACAATAGGTCTAGTGAAAACTAACATTTTCCAACAAATTCCCAGGTTATGATGAAGATGAGGATCCAGTACATATTCAGAAATGAAAAGTTGGAACACGAGTGGGTAATAAGCATGGTGTGGAGAAGCAAAGGGCACTTAATTCCCAAAGTGTGTTGCCTAAAGAATAGTGTGGGATCGCTGTACATGTGCTTTTAAGTACCTCTGCCTAGTCTACCTTGCCAATCAAGGCCATTTCTCCTTGATGTCTTTTATTCAGACCCTATTGACACAGGATACCTGAAAATGTTCCTAGTGACAACATTAGAATGAAACTTCTCCTTACTACATTTCACCATTTTTTCATATAGATGCAAAAGATAGTGGAAGCTACACATTATTAGCAATTGTTCAAATCACTACCTTCATTTCCATCATTGAGAGGAAAATTTAAATACCAATAAATAGCTCTCCATTCTCATGAGAAGATATTTTTGTTGACCTGTGGAATATAATATTTCCCAACAACACACAATCACATCTATGATTGACACACATACATATGTGTACAGGAATGGAAGCACATAAGTATGCCTGCTGGTTTGAACACATATTGTCCTTCTAAGGAATTTGTCAAGGGTTAAAAATAAGACAATAAAATGTCGTTCTCCTGTTTGCTCTAGCAGAGTATGTCTTTGCATATTTCAAGGCTTCCCTGGGACAGGCAGGAATCATGCGTTCACACTGGCAGCGCTGAGTCAGCACCAATGTGACGGCTGCTACTGGATTTGAGCAGGGACACTTTCTTCTGCATGCCTGGAATTCTCCAAGCCTATTTTTAGATCAATGTTATTAATATTCTTCATTAAGCCATTGCAACAGACACTGTTTTCTTTCATAGCAAAAGATTTTAAAATAGCATGAAATCTGCAAATGGTTTAGATCAAAGAAACATGAAGTAGTGTGGAAATAGCTTGGATCTTTTTATTATTATTATTTTTTAAAGGAGGATATTAAAATGTTCACCCTGAAGCTTTATCAAATATTTTGGAGATTCTTTGTACCTATGCTCAGTAGTTATAAATTTGAGGACTCCATGCTGCTTCCACCATGGGCATTTTTTCAGCAACTTTATATGAAGAAGAGGAATTTTTGAGTTTCGTTGTCATGGTAACCCTATATTCAGGTTGAAAAGCTTTATTGAATGTTTTGGGTATTTCTCTATTGCAGTCTTCATTTAATAGATTTTGATGTTCAAATGTTTAAATATACTACTATACTACTTCATCTTTGCCAGGGAGTATATATATATATATATATATATATATACATATATATATATATATATATATATATAATTTAGATGTTTAGTTACTGCAGGAAAGAAAATATGCTAAATATGATTTTTCTCTAGCCCATTTGTATGTAAGATTTTTCACTTGTGGGAAGTACAGGATGATATACAGATAAGATGTCAGATATAGAGAAAATACATATCCTCTTGTTTTATATCTCAAAACAGTATTACACCATATCCCTGAAAAGGCTGTAATTTTTCTTCACACCATTTTCTTTATTGAGAAGTATGGAGATGCTACAAGGGCAGGGAACAATAGGCTCAGAGGCCATTGTCAAATGATAAGGACATATCACATGGCATCCAAAAGAAACACCACAATCCTAAACATTTGTCCTTTTCACAGGACTTGTTGCTTACTGCTCAGCATCTGTAGAAACCTATTTTCTAAGGAATGCATGTGTCCTGTCAAGGACAAATGAAAGCTTCAAGATTAAAAAGGACTCAAATGTTACAAATATTAGGATGACGCTGGATAAGTGAAAGGATTTAATATGCTTTGGTCAATGGCATTGACATTGTGATGTCATTGAAGGATCAGAGGTACCCAAATATTTTGACTAGGACACTAGACCTTGGGGGTGAGTCACCAACAGAGCACATTTGGGGGAAATGTCATCATCTAACATATTTCTAGCAGGATTCTACTATCCCAATTGTGAACAGAATAGAAAAGATTCTTGAATGGGCCAGCAAAGTGACACTTAAGTAATATGTTGCCCTACTCTATACCTGCAGAATACACTTAAAGAGATAGGTCTCTCAAAACAAGGTAAGGGCTCCTAGGAGGAAAATGACAGAATAGACTCTAACATCACTAATCACCTCTACACATATGCCCTCTAGATAGCAGCAAATCTCAAGAGCGAACTCTGGAAAAAGTAGGGGATATGTGATGGCACTTACTCTGAAATTCTATCCTGTATTCTATGAAAATAAACCCATAAAGTATCACAATTTTGAAAATTAACTTTGAAGGAGTCAGTCCCTCATATGTTACTGTTTTCCCTATGTAGATATTTTAATCTGCAAATTAAGCCTTTTATTATCCAGTATAGTAACTATAGTAATAACTTAGAAAGTAATTTTCAATCAAAAGAATTTTCTTTGAAACTCTGAAGAAAAATATTCCTTTGTTTCTGAGGCTGATGTTTATACCTTTTGGTATATGAATCCTGGAAACTCAGTATTTCTGTACTAGTGCAAAAAGTTAGACATCACTGCTTGTACCATTTCAATATACACTGCCTTGTCCTTCTTATTCTGTACTGAGTCTCTAATAAGGACAAGTTCATGTTAATGATGATGAGATTATTTAACTCTACCACATCCAAGCCTACATTACAATCTCTCTGCCCCACAGAGTTATTTTATAAATGCAGTTTCGAATAAGTCATAAACAGAAGTGTTGTTGACTCATATCAGAGAAAATGGCATTTTTATTTTATGAACATTCGTTAACCATAAGGAATTATCGTCCTCATTTTATCTTCCAGTAAATCCCCAACCAACATCTTCCTCACAGTTGCATGTTGTAGATCACAGAATGAGTAAAGGAGATGCTGAAAGAAAAGACAGAAAGGATGGTGTCTATCTAACCAGGGCTATATCAAAGTGCAGCACAGGGGCTTGGTTTGAGAAAAAGAGAATTTCTCCATGATTGTACCCATCCTGTTGCAAGGGTCTACAATGTCTGAAGTTGGCATAAATCAATACTCAATCTGAAATTGTTATAAATCAATGCTGACTTTAAAGGGCTGATTTTCTCAAAAGTCACTAGTCCAAGCTATATGTGCTCATATAGTTTTATCATTCTTTTTGCCTGTTTGATTTCTCTCTCACAATGAGCTAAGAAAGGTAACTTTAGAAGTTGCTTCTGGTACCTAAACCACCTCCCCTCTATTAAGCCTCACACTTATCCCCCAAGTTCTGTGAGTGCTGGCTGCTAACAATTAACAACATTCCCCTTGTCAGAAAATTTCCTTAGTCCCACTTGGACCACCACATGTAGTGATAACCATGAACTTTGTTTGACTTTAGCATTGGTTTCAGCATTGAAGTTTCTGTATTCCAAAATATCTCCAGTCTCCAGCAAACTAAAATGATTGGTATTTCTTCCCTTTCCATGAGCTCTCTAGAACTCACACATCTCATGTAATTGCAGCATAATTCAGGTTGTGTAGCACACTATTTCTCTTTCCTCTATAACCCCAACAACTATCATTGTTTTATTTCTATGAATTTGACTGCTTTAGATATCACATATAAACTGAATCATGCAGTGTGTATCCTTTTGTGACTGGCTTATATCACTTAGTATAATGTCTTTCTTGTCTTTCCTTGTTGCCATGATGCCATGTTCCATCATAGTAAATACCACATTTTATGGACATTGAGGTTGTTTCTATTCCTTTCCTTTGCTATTATACATAGCATTGCAATGAATATGGGACTACAGATAATTTTTGGATCGTTTGGGGTATACACATAGACATGAGATTATTCAATCAGATAGTTGTTCTGGGTTTTTTGGTTTGCTTTGTTTTTACTGGTTTTGTTTTTGCGTAATCCATTGAATGATACCACAGATTCACATGAAAGTATAAGTCAAGAACCCTGGCTGGAATAAAGGACCTCAGATAGGACTCACCAAGATAATCAGTGTTAACTTTTCGTTTATTTAGCTCTTTATGTGGTTCTGCAACAATCGTATTACTTATGTAACTCTTAATTCATATAACATTGGAGTGGTAAGACTACCAATGTTACAAAAAGGAAAACTAAGATAAGCTAATTAATACTAGGCCATAGAGTGAAGGGATATAGTGTGTAAGAAATAACCAAAAGAAAAAGAAAAATTTAACCACAAGACTTGGCAGATATTTTCCTTTATTCGGAGATTCTTAAATTTAAGCATTCTTATAGTCAATTTAACTTGTGTGTGATTGCTTTGCATTTAAAAATGTACCTCACCCCTTCATTACTGACTTCTTATAAGCCAATAATCATGATAAATCCTGATTATTATTTCAGAATCATTCATAAACTTATGTGCTACAATTGATCCTAGATTAACCTTCAAACGCAGTAAAACTCTCTGATAAGCCCTCTCCTCACTATATAAAACAGCTGTCCATTCACTAACAATCTTTATAGGGGATAGAAGAATATTTGGCACTCTAGTGGGCTTTACAGTTACTTGAATATGATGAATTCAAATAAAAGTTTAATTCATAAGCCAATAATTCAAATATAAATTCTTTTCAAAAACAGGAAAGAAAAAGAGTATTCAACTCTTATGTTCAGTCCTTAGACTTTTTTCATAGAACCTAATTTATGAACTTATAATTGACTAGTGAGCATCATACTTAAATTATGATTTGAAAAAGCACTGGCAGCAGACTCACTCTGACAGCCTGTGACACGGCATGGCCTTAAGAGAATACGTATTTATACAGACTGTGTCAATCACCTAGTGCATGCCATTTTGGCTGCCTACCCCAATCAGGACCAGCATCCAAATGTACAACAATTAGAATGAGAAGATGAAAGGCACTGGGGACATTACAATTGAAGTCAATGACCAGAGGAACCCACTGAGACAGCATAAAATGTCACCTTCATGCAGACCACTATTTTAATACTGATAAAGCTGCAATTCCTTAACATGGGGCCACATCACTGGTTGAGATACAGAAGAGCCAATTTAATAAAATCAAAAGGCTCACATATTTCCAAGTTTACAGAGTCAACATTAGATTTCACTACTATATATAACAATAAACTCAACCCAGAATCTAAGTGCTTAGTATTATATATGTGTCATTATTTGGCATTAAAATAACCAGTGCACACTGAAAAGAGAAAAATCACAACCCATTAAAATATATTCAGCAAGACATTAATTGGATTCATGACAGTTCCTTTTTTTTGTCTATGCTATGAGGAGAAGTGCAAAATGGGGTCATAGTTGAAAAATGTTTACAGTGAAAAGGTCTAAATTCACATCTTGAGTCGATTATTCCAGGTTTAACATCTTGAACAAGATTGCAAACCTCCTTTCTTTTGCCATGCTGTGTGACAATAATGGAAGATCACTGTAAAAATCACTTGATATCATGCCTGGACAAGAAAAGGAATCATCATTATTAAAAAATCTTTGTTATCTGCACTTACATAATCAATTTGTTCAAAATCTGCTGTGGAAACAACATACATTTATGACTCACACTCTATATGGGCCAGTAGTTTACAAGCAGCTTAACTGTATGTCTACCACTCAGGATCACTCACAGAGCTAGGAAGCAAAATGTGGGCAGTTCTCTGGAGGTTCAACTAGAGAAAGCTCTGCTTCCAAGTTCACTTGTGGAGGAGGAAGGTAGCAGAAGATCCACTTCCACACTCATTCACATGGCTATTCACAGGCTCAGAAAATTTGTTGCTGTGCTTATTAGCATGGAACTCCCTACAGGGTTGCCTCACCAGGTAACAATTGGCTTCTCCCAGCATGCAAATCCAAGAGAAAACAAGAAGCAATAGCTAAGAAAGAAAACCAATCTTTTCACAATCCTAATTTCAGAAGTGACATCCCATTACTTTGGCTGGATTCCATTTTTTCTTTAAAGTATGCTATTAACATGCCTCACACTCAAGATAGATTACCCAAGGACATGGAAACCAGGACCTAGACCAATGGGGCTATTTTAAAAGCTGCTCACCACTCCAGCTATTGAACAGCTGTAGATATCTGAGTGAGCCAAGCAGTCAAATAAGTCAAAAGCAGATGAAAGGAAAAGCATACATATCTATTTAGGTTCTTTGTATGATTTTTACTGGGTTTGGGATATATAATGAGCTAGTTCTTTTCACTTGTTTTGTTTATACTCACCATGTATTAAGCAAAAAAAAAAAAAATAGAAAGCTCACATTTGACTTTCTCCTGTCTTTGGTATGCAGATAGCTAAAATTTCTAAGCTACTTTCCAAAGTAGGAGCATCAATTATCCATTTCACATAGTATCCACAAGTAAGTTGTCAATCTTATGTCATTTATCCTCTATACTTTTCCCCACTTTCTCCCATCTTTGTTTACCTAATTTTACCTATACTTAACATTCAGATAGTAAGTGATTTAAATTCTGAGCCTATTCCTTCTGTCAGTTCACCCACAGCAGCTATCTTTATGTAGCCAACTTTTGAGTAGCACCTAGGGGAAATTATACTCACCTGTAAGGGAGGAAAATAGCTAGACTTGGCCACAGTATTCCAAAACAAAATGTAAATTTATTAAAAGCTGAGCTTAAAGCCCAGAGTAATTTGGTCAATAAAGTTAGAAAACAAAAATCTAATTCACCTAATTTTACAATGAGGAAAACTAGAGCACTAAAAACAAAATTTTAGTGGAAATGCTAGTTATGAAAAATTTAACTTTGGAATGAAAATTTTTATCAATAGACTTCAAAGAAGACTATAAATATTAAAAGAACATTAGAAAATATTAAGATTTCATAACAAAATTTGAAACAATAATGGAGGTAGAGTTATATAAAACTCTATATATACTATATATATACTATTTTTCTATTTTCAGATATAAAACTCTACCTCCATCATTATATATATGAGTATATATATATATATACTCAGAGTCCATACGCACATAAGTTATAGTGCCCAGAAAAGAGGAGAAAAAGAATAAATCAAGTTAACTATTTGAAGAGTGACAAGAACATTTAAAATTGAGAAGAAAATCAAACTACACATTAAAAATATCATGAAAGCTAAAAATATAAAGGTTGTTTGGTGAGAAGATGAAGTGATTTCTTTCCCAAATTCCTTCCTGTTTGTATCAATCACCTGAACTATCATTCTGTGAGTCATTGACTCTGGCACTATTAGAAAAAAAAAAAAAAACAAGCAGCCAGAGGGAAACTGATCGCCTTACAGGAAAGCATTCCAGACCTGACCAAACTTTTCCCATCTCACTTGACCCATCCTGTCTGATCAGATCCCCACTCCAGAACCAGATAAAAGGACACAGCCATGAAGCTAAGGTACAGTTTCTGCAGCTCCAGTCTTGGGCTGTGTGCTTGTCAGCTACTCACACAGCTTTTCTCTAATAAATCTGTTCCTTTACTAGTCTCTGGTCTTCATTTCTTCCTTTCTCCAAAACCTAACACTTGCACACCAAAATATTAAAATCAAAGATAAAGAAGAAAACTTAAAGCTAAAAGGGAAAGGCTTATACTATGTATAAGGTGATAGCAGTAAGAGTGATGGCTGACTCATCAGAAGCAACTGAAGGCAATCATAAGGAGACAATAACTTTAAAGAATATGGAAAAAAACAACCAAATGTAATTTCACACTGGCAAAAATATATCTTTCAAAGTAAGTCAAGATCTTTTTTCATTTTTTCAGAGAGACAAAAACTGAGACAATACATCTCTAGCAGTCCTGCCATACAGAAAGTAGTGATAAAAGAATTTATTCAGGCTGAAGGGAGAAGATACCAGATTAAGGCTCAGATCTGCAGAAAGTCACCTCCTGTTTGTGCTTTGACTGGTTTACATTTTATATATTTTTGATGTAGTAGTTTTCAAATTCAGTGCAGATGGAAGACATAGAGCCAACTTATTAGGCAAATATTTCATATTTACTTCTGCATTTTACAGTTGATATATAACTTGTGAACCTCAGCATTTATGGTCCCTATCAGAAGTCATAGTGTATTTCACACACCAACTTGAGTCTCCTAAAGGTTGTTAATTCCCCATGTGCTTCTTCTCTCCTACCCACTGCCTCCTGTCAACTCCATGAGAGTTATTCCAACATTTGTCAGCATTACTTACAATGTCATCAAAGGCCAGAATGTGCAAAGGAGATTTATGCTAGCAAATCAGGACAGAACTGATAGCACCATCAAAGAGCAGATTTCTGACCCAGAAGATAGAACTTCTGTAAGAATACAGTTGTCTTTCTCAATATAGAAATCTTTAGTTAGCTTTATCCTTGAAGTTTCTGTGTAGTTGTTTCAACAAAGTGGTAAAATAAATGCTGAACTTACTTTTTCTCCCCCCTTTTCAGCATACATCTGTTGCCTTAATAATGTATTAATATCTAAATTATCCTGTCTGGTTTTCATATCCTGGTTATTCACTAAAGACTTATAAAAGAAAATCAGGTCTTTAAAAAGGTATTTGTGTAAAACTTCTGGAATTTAGATAGATGAATTCTGTAATAGCACATTAGTGTTTTATTAGCATAAACTTTTGATAAAATTTTATAAAAGAAATTTCAACTTGTCATCATAGTTCATAGAACATGTTTATTCTTTAAAAAAAATACTCTATGTTCTCCACGTCCAGAATTTGCTAACCAATCTTTCAAAAAGGAACTAAGTTATCTAAGAAAAATGTAAATATTCACTGTATTCTCCAAAGTCTTTGTGCAGGTAAATATCTAAACCTGTGGTTTAACTTGAGGATTTATGATAGAAACAATTCAATCACTATGAAAAAAAAACTGATCACATATTGCAATGAGAGGCATACAATTCAATGTAGAATTAATAATATAATATTTAGGTATATTTTGTTGAAATATTCCAATTCTCTTCTTAATCATCTATGAAAGAATGACATATTCTTTGCTATGTGAATTGTAATGCTTCAAAGGATATGGAGGATATTTCCTTGACTAATTTTCAGCCTGGTCATGCAGTTTTCTTTGGGGTAGAATATGGGCAGATGTGACGAACATTCTACTCAGACAAAATTATAAATGACTTCTTTTGTTACTGTTACTTTGCATTTCTGCCCTAGACCATAAGAACAATGTAATTCAGACAGAAGCGACATTGTCATTTAAAGTCCAAGAATGGAAGAACATATAGAAAGAAAAGATCACAGTCAAATAAAATTGCAACCATGAGCAGAGTTGTAAACAAAAAATAAATAATAGTAAATTGACTATGTTGAGTCACTGAAATTTAGAAGATACTAAATCTAATATTGTCTATAAGTGTGTGTGTATGTGCCTCTAAACAAATATACTTTCTCCTGTCAAGTTTATAATACGAAGAGAATTCACATTCTCTCTCTAGAAAATCCTTTCTGTTACTTTCCATAACAATTTTCAAAAACTGTTTATTTTTTATTGTAAATCACTTAAGAAAAACCTCCATACTTCTCATAAACTTGCAAAATTCCAGACTCAATTTCTCAGGGTATCTCTGTTTGTTTCCATAGCTTTATATCTTGTTCTGTTCTGAATGTTCTCTGAAATATTTTACCACTACAGGAGAGGTAATATACCACTTTGGCTTTTGTTGGAAAGGAAGTTTTTCTTGGACAAGTTTAATATTAAAAACCAACTAGACAAACAAACAAGCATGTGTCTCTCCCAATTTTTGTGGAAGTCATTTAAACAAAAGATATTCTCTAACATGGCAAATAGTGTCCCCCATTTGGACAGAGGAAAACAGGAATGAATATATTATTTCACTTGATTGTGAAGTCACGAATACAACTCTTGTTGATAAATTCTTAGAATTCTCTCAGTAGTCTTGATATTTGGGTTACCATTTGTCCATTACATTGAATACCTAAATATCTAAAAGATTCCAAAATTTTTAAGTCATTAGTATTGTAATATTAAACGTGCTCCCCAAATCAAACATCTCCATGTTTAATTAATGTCAAATTTAAATGAAATGATTCTTTGAAACACACAATTAGCTCAAAAATGAATTTTTTCATTAAAGAAAGAATGTGGATTAATTTTTATCCCATAAACATGAATCTTATTAAATAATTATATGTTATAATATTAGTGTGTTACATGGGATGAACTGTGTAAAATACCCAGAACAATAATGGCACATACTCAGTTTCTAATAACAGCTCCTTTCTCCCATGCAGTTTCTTAAAAATTCAACAAATGACTTTAAAATCAACTAGTAGTAGAGATGCCTTCTGTCACCCTATTATTAAATGATTAGCAACTTCAGTATCAAATTCATATACATCGTCCATAATCATAGTAATATTTTTGCAGATTACACAGCCATACAAGCTTCCCTCTAGACTAGAAGATCTGTTAATTCCTTTACATTTTTTTCATGAAGTATGTTTTGAGAACCATCTATAACAGAAATATTCATTTCTCATTGCAATACATTTTAGTACAGGAAATCTTACATTTCTGAGTATTCATGAACAAATGTGGGTTATCCTTTTGTCTGATGATACATAAGACTTGAAAAATTCTTGAACTCATTAATACTGCTCATTTTTGTTTTAGAAATAAATTATTTTACTTTGGGGGGTTTAATATTACTTATTATTACTTAAATAATGGATGGGGTTCCCCCGTTATGTTTCTAACTGGCAGGCAATCTCTGGTGTTCGAGCCCCCTCAAACAGAGGCCCAGAAACAAAGGGCATTTACCCATGCTTCCACCAGTCCCTTCAGGGACTGGGCCACCTATGTTCCCAGAGGCTCAGCCCTCCCATGAAGCACCCCAGACTAAGGGGGACTGCAGGACACATGGACCTACGGGGGGGTGTGAATTGGGGGGAAGGCATGGTGAAGGGCAGTGGGTCAGTAAGAGTCACCCCCTCTTATCTACTCCAAATCCAGTCAATCCTCACCAAAACTAATTAAATCACTAATTCAGAGGCAGATGCACATGAAGATCGAGATGAGGAGTAAGAAGTCCAGAACGAACAAACATTTTAGATCCATGGGACACAGGGCTGTGAGAATAACTACAGAGACAAACTGTCTCAGAAATACAACCACAGAGGTTTCCACAGATGGGAATGGAACCTCAAGTTCAGATGCCGTCAGTGCGAGCTAGGCATGCTCCCATTTCATGGGGAGAAGAAAGCCACAGAGATGGGCAGCAGCCCCACTACAAACCAGACTAACCATCCACCAGTGTCTATTCCAATCCAGAAACCTTTTACAAGAACATAGTCTGGGAGAAACGCTCCCAATGCCAGCGACCAGAACTACAAAGCAAAGAAGGAGCAAAATGTGACAAAAGCTGAGTTTGAGCAGACGACCAGTAAGAAGGAGGCACCGAAAGGACACAAACATGCGTGAACTGGCTGCCTGCAACAAAGATACACCTGGAAAATTAAGCACAGGCCCATGTGTCCAGGAAAACACATCTCCACCTGGCAAAAGAATATTGCCCCAGGAAAGAAGAGGAAGAATGCAATGAACTAAAAATTGACCAATAACTGGCAGTAAAAGAAGAGATAAAGTGACTAGAGGGGAAGACAGGTGTGTGGGGGGAGGGGAGGAACACATAGATACATACATATATAAATACTACTTGATTTTTGCAGTACACTTTTCCCTAAACACTATGTCACTTAGTGTACCTAAGTGCCAAATTTGAAAGTTTGTTTGGACCTTCTAGCAGGAGAGGATAGCTACTCATACACCCCTCCAGCGAAAAATGGTCGTCTCTATTCCAGGAAGGCCATCCTCTTTGACCGGAGCACACAGCTTCGGGAAGGAAGTACATGGAGCGATGAGGGGAGGGAGGAAGCGGACACCTGCCTAGTCAGCCAGATCAGCCAAATCAACCCTGGTCATCAATGGAATGACAGATACCGAAGCCAGATTACCCTCACATCCTACGTGCCAAATTTGAACAAAGAAAGCTTTATATTTCAAATCCACGTGGAAAACAAAGTGGAAGAATAGTCAATATATCAATGGAAATATCACTGCCCTCATCTTTACATAACTGCTATTTCTCTGATTTGGAGGTATAGGTTCCGTTTCACTTCAGCCATTGATTTGTGACACTTTGAGACTTCACACGGGGGCTCCTACACTACAGAACCATGCCTCGGCCAATAATCAGCCTGCTTAACTAACAAAACTACACAACCAAGTAGCAGATCCGTGTCAGCGCAAGTGTTTTTTGGCACAGGAAAACAAAACATTTTCTGTATTCTCTAGCTTGTATTTTGTCTTAGATACATTCCTTTGGCCTCCTTTGAGGCAAAGAATATTTAGAAGAGTTTTCAAAAAGACTGGGTGTTTTAAAGGATGAAAATTTCATTTAATGCTGTACCCCAAAAAATAAAGAAAAGATAAATTAGGTTTAGTACTGAAACATGTTTACTTAGAAGAAGACTATCTGACAAATTATATAGTCAATCACTCTAATTATGAATCTCTGAGTAGGTGCACTGGAGTCTCAAGTATCTGGCAGAGTGACTTCCTTTTTAAAATTCATGACATCATACCCTGGTGTTTTGACTTTGGCTCAATGTGAAAAATCACCTTCTTTGGATGAATTAATTGGAATATTGGCTCTCTGGGAAAAATAATTCCTTCAACTCTCTTTATGAGGAAATTAGTATCTTGGATATTATTTTCAATTCCCTAAAGGAAAAAATATCTGTTGACAAAGGAAATAAACTGCTTCTTCAATTTGTTAAAATCTGCTTGATATTCTACTTTGTTGTGTCAAGTGGTATTATAAAAATAATGTTCATTGTCATAGATAACCTACAAAACAATACACATAATAGGAGTGTTAAGATCATAAGGGAACATCAAGCTATTTAAATAGACACTTCACTTATATAGAAGAACTTTCCAGTCTTGGAAATATGTGTATTATGTGCATTATGGGGTACCATACAATTGGGATATTTCTCATAAAATCTATATGTAGTCACTACAGACAACTACAGAGTTATAGTGTATATTCTAAAGATCTTTGTTGATTTGATCTATCTGTATCTCTGCTCACAAACTGAAATTGGCAATATCACCTCTGTATTATAGTTCACCTTATGTTCTCTATATCTTTTTATCAGTCTTATCTCAAATTTGTCCCAACGTAGGGTGAGGAAATTGTTCACTATATATTAAACTTATAATAAGCCATTATATACTTCATTACAACAAAAATGTACTTTCTTTCATAGTAAGTATTTTTTCAAATAAAACATATCATTCAAATGTTGAATAGAAATGTACTAAAAGAATTATATAGCTGATTAAATTTAGAGTGCTAAACAAAGTCCAATCTAAGAATATTCTTTGGCTTTATGCCCACAGCATTTTTATTTGATTGTAAATTGGATGTATTTTTATTCACTTTAGAATTTTGCTGCTGGGTGTTTTTTCCCTCAAGGGACTCAGCAGGTTCTGATTAGCTTGTAGGCACCAGTATTAACTCCCTACCTTCTTACTTGCATCATTGCTTGTCAATGATGCACCATCACTGTCCTTTTTCCCTAGAACATTTTCTATGAATAAATGTGACTAGAAATGTTGTTTTTCATGTAAATGAATCATTGAGAAACAATTTTCACAAATATATGACCATATTAAATTCTTCAATGTACTTTCACAAATATAATCATACAAAATATTTCTACCATTCACAATATTTCTCTTGAAGTCTATGCCTCTTTATTAGCAATAGGGTATATTATACTGCTATAGCCTATCCACTTGTTGATAAACATTTGCTCTATTTTTCACTTTGGAACTATCACAGATATGTTGGTCTTAGTATAGAAAAATACTTTCATTTTTTCTTGGGTAAAAACATTTTATTACATTTATCTCTGAGTAGTTTATTTTTGATATACCACTAGTATGCTGAAAATCAATCACTTTTCATATGATTTTATGTCCTTGATTTTGGTAAATTTTCATAGCTTTTTGCTTGATTTCTTAATGTATTCTGTCACTGAATTATATCATCTATGATGAAGGACAGCTTAGTTCTTCTTTTGCAATATATATGTTCTTAATTTCTTTGTCTTACATCATTGTACTAACTAGGACACCCATTCTAAAGTTTAATAAAAATCCTAGTAACAAACATTCTATCTTATTCTCCATGGTAGGAGGAAAGGATTCAATAATTTACTATTAAGTATGATATCAGCTATAGGTTTTCATAAAGGTCATTTATTTGATCAAGAACATTCCTTTTAATATCCTAGTTTGCTGAATATGTGTGTATATACATTTACTAAATAATCCTTCATTGAAATGAAGGAAATGTACATGACTCTATAAAGTGTTTAAAGTTTAAAATTCGTAGCTCATGTTGATTACCAGTGTGCAAGTACAATATATCAAAAATTTTCTGGGCAAAATATAAATTATATATAATTTTTTATTCTTGTTTCATACTACTAAATTCATTTTGGCGATATTACAATAATGAGGTTTGCATCAAAGTGATAGTTGGAGCTACAGCCACACTTGCTATCATGAGGTAAAGTACAAGAGATTTTCAGAGATATTGACATCATTAAGTTTCTAAATCAAGGTTAATAACTTTTGGAAC
The DNA here is from genome assembly GCA_004024945.1 of Uropsilus gracilis. Lineage (NCBI taxonomy): Eukaryota > Metazoa > Chordata > Mammalia > Eulipotyphla > Talpidae > Uropsilus > Uropsilus gracilis. Next base: position 41,106 of record PVHY01000943.1, read on the forward strand.
ATTTTGTGAAGGATAGATGGACAATCAGATGTAATATTTCCAAGAATAGGAAATCTTTCCTGAATTTTATATTAAATAACTGTGAATAACACATGCTAGTCTCAATGTCCACTTCTTTGAACTTGATACTTTGGGAAGTTGTAAAATTTTGACTAGTGGAAAACCTGTTATTGAACAGTGAGGGCACAAAATCCCAGATTGTTATTTCCAAAGAATAGTAATAGTCAAAGAAGAAAGTCAAGATCTTGTCAATTTTAAACACTGTTTATAAACCTAAGGGAAAGAAATGCATTTGAAAAACTGGAAATTAAAAAAAAATGCTGTTGTATCTTGAAACTACTAAAAGAACATTACTAGCAAATAGTAACTTAAAACCTACATTTTGAGATTTAGAGAATTTTCTTACTTGGAAACAAGTATAAATATAACATCTGTTGACTTTTTGCTATACAACATTTCAACAAACCTTTAAAAGGACACTAAATTGTGCTATTAAATTCCAAGAGGAATAAACAGTTCTTGAAAATAACTGAAGCTGTAGTTTTTCAGGACAGAATTTTGTCAACTTGAAATGCTCAGGCTCAGTGTGATTGCATAAATACTAAATTCAAAAAGAAGAGTGATTTTGAGAAGTGTTTTTTCAGCCAAACTAAGTTAGACTGAAACATTAGAAAAAAGACAAAAGTCAGACATGTAGATTCGGAAGGAATGCTTATTAGGAAGAAATAAGCTTTCCCTGGTACCTAAAATTAAAAATAAAACCTAAATGTATTTTTTGGCATTTTTGAAGAAGCAGTCATGTAGCAAACCTGTTTAAACTGATAAAATAGAGCCTAAGGTTGTGTAAACAATCAGAGAAAGAAACAAGTACTTCCTCCAATTAACTGGTGGAGCCTGCTTCAATACTGATTAGGTCTGCCACACAGTAAGAATGAAGGAAACCAAAGGAGCCCTGGTGACCAAATACTAGAAAATGAAAATGAAGTGAGGCAGGAAATTTAGAGAAGCAGTTTTGTCATTTATAGAACTACAGTTCAGTAACATTCTGAAAGAGCACTTGATCACTGGCCAGCCTTCCACTCTTTAAAATAAAAACAAAATTTCTCTATTACTTTATTTGTTGTAGCATTTTCCATTTTTCAAATTACCTTCAGAGTCATCATCCTATTTGATCTTCATAATCACAAATAAGATAAACAATATGAAAGGTCATCAGACAGATGAAGAAACTAAAATTAGGGAAGACAATCATTTGAATGACTTGTTTTAGTGCTATCATTACCCACAAAACATGCCCACCATTTAGTGATGACCTGCTAGATGGCAAATATTATAAGAGATACTTTAAGTAGCATATCTCATTCTATCCTACCAGATTTTTGTGAGATATCACATTAAGGGATAGTGAGGGTGAGATAATTTAAATAATGAGCCCAAAAATCAGTTTATAAACTACAAGCTCAGAATTCTATTCCACATCTACATGAATGTAAGTTTTGTACATTAATAAGAAAAACATAGTCTATCAAATTACCCTTTGCTACATAAATGATTTCCTTTGCCCACTACAATAAAATTATCTATATGTGCAGTTAACAAATACTTATTTACATATATTACACTCCCTACTCACATAACAGAAGTAGTGCAAGCATGATATATGTATCCTTATTTTTAATGAATCTATATAATGCCTATATGTGGTAAAAAGTAATAATTGATTTTTTTCACTTTTATCATCCAAGGCTGTTTCTCATCTGTTATATAAAATTATGCAAATGAAGTTTGTATTTGCAAAGATATGCTTAAATTGTACAAGATCTGAACTTCACACCAGGGAACTAAACTAAACAAGTTCTATTATGTTCTAAAAGGTCTGATAAATAATGAATTATTTATTGAAGGAAAAGTAGTTTAAAAGAAATACAGCTCGATTTTGACCATTGATGTATCACTAATAGTATCAACATAGCTTTTCAATTTATTTCAGCATTGATGGAATGCCTGTCATTTTAAACTTTGGGTTATAAAGATAAATTAAACAACTTTTTTCATTATTTCAATTCTATGAGATATGCACAAATGGACAATACCAAGTCAAGAAGATAAAAACAATGACAGAGATGTCACGGTACATTGGAAGAGGAGGAAAGTGACAAAACAAGAAGGTAGAATCAAGAAATACTTCTGGAGATGATGGTGGAGGCAAACACTTCAAAAGACAAGCAGAAACAAACCAGCAAAAAGAGAATGCAGCAAGGTAGAAGGGGGCACAACCAGGGCATTTTTCATATCCTTCATTCATAACACTATGTTTCCAAGTACACCAAAGATGAAGAAACGTTCCCTCATAGAAAGTCAATTTATTTGGAGAAAACCTTTTTATTTACAATAGACACTCTTTAAATGTATTGAACTTAAATAAAGCCTACTATCTCTATATACTATATACACCATTTTGATGTTTATGCTGTCACCTCTGGAACTCTTATTAGAAGGTTATCACTTGATCTTTCTTTTCATTAATTATATTTATTAGGAACAAAAAGTTATTTGCAGGTTTAAGAGAAAATAAGCAAAGGAAACATAATAGGTACTAGAAAATATAAATAGTATACAAACTCTTCAGCTCTGGAGGTTTTCCTGGAGGTATTTTGATAATAAAAACTGAATTTTAAGGTATATTCATGGGAGAACCAAATTTTTAATGTATCAATTTTAGTTGAAATATTATCTCTTTTGAATTATATATAAATGAGAAGATCTTCTCATATATGACTATTAAATTGACAGAAACAGGTTTTCAAGCATTAGAAACAGAAGACCTTTCAATTATTTAGTGCCCAACTGAGAGTACCCTCAGAAAACACATTATTCTCATCATACAACAATATCTATGCTATTGGCAGTCTTTCTAAAATCTTATGATAACCTCTTCTATTTGCAGTAAACACTCTAAACTTCAAAATCACTGTGTCTAAGACAATAAGAAAATGAATCTTTTTTTTCAATTCAAGACAATTCTCTTAGATTGATCTTTATATGTTTTATTAATTTTGATCTTTTATAATTTCTACCTGCTGAATTAAGAAGTCCATTCCATGGCTAGCCTTAGAATTAAGACAAAACTGAAGGAGATACTTCCTAGTTAGAATTACCTGTATTCCTAATTTTGAGATGGGGGGGAATCCTAATTGCAAATATGTTTCCTGTGGTACCTCAAACAAACAATATATGCTGACTCATAAGACTTGATTTGGAATTCTGAAACTTCAGATTCCCATGAGAAAGAGTGCAAATTCCAGAGCAAAACTATCTAAGTTTTGAATCCAGTTCCAGAATTATCAGAATTCTGGTAAATTATTATCCTCCCTGTGTCAAGTCCACTCAGTTGAAACATGGGGGCATGTTAAAAGTATCTACATAATAAATGGTTATGTGTCAGCAGATTATATATATATATATAATTTTATACATAATATTAATATACATATTATATATAATATCTAACATATATATAATTTTTAAATAAAACATAAGTAACTGGTCTCATAAAAATAAGTTGTTTATGAAGTGTTAATGTAAGTATTTGATTAAAACAATGACAAGCACATAGTACTATTATGATTATTACATATGAAAAATACAGGCCAAGGAAAAATACAAAAATAACAGTAACAAAGCTAGCAGTAGCTATTGGCAGCATTGACAGTCCTGCCAGTAAACAAGGAAGGCATGCCTTATACATGGGATTGAAAACGAGAGGTGTTTCAAATAATCCTATGACTCAAGAGGACAGCAAGCAAAAAAAAAAATTAATATTTGTACCTTGAATGAAAATCCTTTTGTGTCTAGTAAAATATTAATGTCCTTTGAGTGGTTAATGTTTCTAATGACTTACAATTTTTAGGAATAGTAAAGGAAGAATCTAGAATTACTAAAAAAAAACACTGCTTCCTCCCTTTTACTATACAAATCCAAATTTTCTGCATACACACAAAAACCTTAACTTTGTAATCAACTATTATTAATATTCTGACTTAAAGTTTTACTGTTGTCTGTTTATGTAAAGGACTCTCACCTAAGATTAGGCAATTTGCAATGGATTAAGCAGAAAGCATAGAACAATATTCTCATTGCCTGAAAGGGAGCATGATGATCAAAAGGACTCTAGTAGCTTGTGAGGGATTCATTAGACAGCAATTTACTAAACTCACTGTTTTGTGATTTTCATTTTAAAAGGACAAGATTATTTAGTTATACCACCATATCTATTAATATGCATCACAATATAATCTATTTTTAACCTTTCATAGCTCATTTTTTTTACTCCATGAAATAACTAGGTAGTGTCTGGTACATTTCAAGTTTTGTATTTAACTTTAGAAAACAAAATTAAAGGAAAATGGACTCTACTCTTAGGAATTTTATGGTCAATGGGAGAGACATTTGCAAACAATGATGGTGGTATTCATTCATTACATTTGGATTACTATATCATAATTTTATTTCAACTATATTAAACTGGTATATTTCAAGTTCTTATACCTGTTGCAGTCATTTTTAATAATTCATTGTTCAGTTTTATTGAAATTTAACTGACACACAAAGTTAAAAGATATTTACTTCGAACACTGCCCACCAGCAAGCAGTCGCATGGCTGCTTACAAGCCCAGGGACCCGGGCCCTTGGGACTCCTTTCCCAGTGGCGAGCAAAGGTGGCATGGAGCTCTGGGTAGGACTCCTGTGCCAGAAAAAGGGTGGTGGTTCCAGGTGGGGTCTTAGCTCTATGCACCAGGGGACATCTGCTTGAGGCAGCCATGCACCAACCCAAGACACCACGATGTGGCTCAGCCAGGTCCCCATCCCCTGGGGGTTTAAGATGGTACCTGTGTGACCATCTGGGCCCCAAGCCCCAAAGGTACCTTGGAGGTGCTGAGAGGTACCTGTGTGGAGGTTGCAGGGAGAGTGGAGGGTATAGGATGCCCCTTGCATTTCTCTCTCACTCCAGTTAGTACTAAGGAGGAAGAAGACGAGCAAATATAATACACTGTCATAGAATGGATGAGGGACCAGGTAAACATCCAGCCCACACATCTGATCAGGACACAAGAGATGGAATATCAGGAGAACCAATACATGCGGGACTGGAAAAACAACTACGGAGACAAACTGGCAAGGATTTACACTCACACACTTACCGGGACTGAATGAGCCAAAATCCCATTTCCAAGATGCCATCTAAGAGAACAAGGCTCCCTGCCCCATTCCACAAGAGAAAAAGGCCACAGAGTTGGGGCATCTGCCTCACAGGAAAGCGGCAAACTGAGAGGAGATAATCAGTAACAGCCATTCACAGATGCCTGTACCCACAGAGAACCTTCTTTACAAGCAATGGCTGGGGGTAAGGCCCCTGAACCAGACATCGGAACTGTAAGGCAAAAAAAGCAGAAAAACAACACAGAGAATGGAATGAAGAAGACAGCCAGTAATGATCCACATTGACTGACCACAAATAATTACAAACGAGCTGCCCAATGCAAGGTTAAGACTGAAAACCTATCAGTATGGTTCACCATGTCCCAAGACCACAGTCCCTTACCCAATGAAAGGATACTGCTACAGGTAAGAAAGAGACTAATGGACTTAACACAGATCAACAAACAACAAAGAGTGAGGAATTTGAGTAAACAGAGGGGGATGTCAGGGGGCAGGGGAGGTATCCAAATAACAATTTACCAATGTTGTGATTTAAAGAATAAAAACAAATAAATAAATAAAAATAAAACCTTTCTCTTAGGAAAAAAAATATTTAAAGTGCACATAATGGTGATTTGATGTTTGTGAAAAGATTCCCTCAGTTAATACAGTCATCATGTCATGTGTATGTGAGTGTGTGCTTGAGAACGTGAACATTTCAGTTCTAATCTAATCTAAGTTATATAATACAGTATCAGTAACAGTTAAGTATCAATTTTATTTTAGTCTTTTATTTATTTATTTATTTACTTTTTGGATCATATGGAGTTTAATGATGGTAGACTCACTAATAGGGCCTTTTACATCTATCAAAGCAATGCCACTTTATTTTTTTTAATATTATTTATTTTGTTCTTTAGATCACAACCTCTGTGTTTTTTTTGGGATACCTCCCCCTCCCGCCTCCCTCTGGTGCCCCCTTGCATTCTCTCAAACCCCACTCTTTGTTGTTTCCTAGTTGCTCTAAGTTTATTAGTCTCTTTCTTTCCTGTGAGAGTCCTTTCACTGGGTGAGGGGACTGTGTTGTTGGGACCAGGTGAGCCTTGCTGGTAGGTTTTCAGTCTTAAGTTTGCGTTGGGAAGCCAGTCTGTATTCATTTGTGATCTGTCCATGTTTTCTTTGCTGCAGGCTGTCTTCTCCAATCCCATCTCCGTTGCTTTGCTGCTTTACCTTATGCCTCTGGTGTCAGATTTAGGGGGTCTCGCCCCCAGCCAGTGTCGGTGAAGAAATTTCTCTGTGAATACAGGCATCTGTGAATGGCCTTTGTAGATCATCTGCTCTGCCTCAGTTTGCAGTTTTGATGTGGGGCCCATCTTCGTTCTTCCTCCTCTCCCGTAGTGTGGGGAGGGGTTGATGCTCTCTAGAAGGCATCTCCAAAGTGAGGTCCCCGGTCTTTCTTGCCGGGTGAACGCATAAGTGAGCATGGTGACATCATGTCTTGACCATTGTTTCTCTTGTTTCATATGCACTGGTTCTCTTGGCTGTCCATCTGCTGTGTCCAGCTCAGATATGTGGACTGGATTTTTGCATGATCCCTCACCCGTTCTATGATGGGGTTTGTGTTGAGCATGTTCTTTATCCTCTGAAGTTTAACTGGAGTGAGAGTGAAGTGGAAGGGGCTCCTCCCTCCTCCTTGCCCCTATGCAGATGGTTGAGCCTGCGCCCTCCCATGCCCCCCTTGGGCTAGGAGCAGAGGGCAACATGGCTGCACTGATCCAAGCTTCAGATGACTGACATGTGTAGCAGCAACCCGCTGGTGGTGGAGCCACCATAACCCCACACCCCATCCCCCCTCCAGGGCTCACTGACTTAGGGGGCTTACCCAGGAACTGCAACATCCTTTGCTCCCCACTGGCAAGGGAGCTCAGAGGCTAGGGATTCAAGCGCGCAGGCAGCCCTCAGGTGGATGCCTGCTTGTGGGCAGGACTCAAGTTCCCTCCCTGCCCCATGGCAGAACCTTCCTGCACAGGGGCCGGGCCAGATGGCTGAGCCTACGCCCTTACATGCTCCCCTTGGGCTAGCAGTAGAGGGCAACATGGCTCAGCCGATCCAGGCTGCAGATGGCTGCCCTAAGTATCAATTTTAGTATGTATGCTTTACATTACATCCCCAGATCTTATTCATGTTGTAGTTGAAATTTTGTACCTTTTTATCAACTTCATTCTATTTTCCTCACCCCATAGCCCTTGGTAACTCCTTTTTTTTAATCATGTCTATTCTATGAATGTGTCTGTTGGGTTTTTGTTTTTTTTTTTTTAAGATTCTGCATATATGTGATATCATGTAGCAATTATTTTTCTCTGGCTTATTTTGCTTAGCATGAAGTACTCACGATACCTTCATATTGTTGTAAATAGCAAGCTGTTCTTTCTCGTGGCTGAATAATATTCCATTTGTGTGTGTATGTGTATATATACATAGATACATACATATACATCTTGTATACTCATCCATTAAGAACACTTAATAGGTTATTTTTAGATAATGGTTATTGTGAATAATGTTGGAGTGAACATGGGAGTATAAATATCTTTGAAATTTTATTTTCACTTTCTCTAAATATAGTCCCAGATGTGAGACTGTTGGATCAATAAAGTTCTGTTTTTTTAGTTTTTATTTTATTAAATTTTATTAATTAAATCATAACCTTGGTAAATGTTTTTTGTGATACCTCCCCCTTCCTCCTTCCTCTGGTGCCCATTCTCTCAAATCCCACTCTGTTGTTTACTAGTCTGTGTTAAGTTCATTGATCTCTTTCTTTCCTGTGGCAGTGTTCTTTCACTGGATGAGGGATTGTGTTGGAACCAGGCAAACCCTGCTAGTAAGTATTCAGTCTTAAGATTGCCTTGGGTGGCCAGTCTATATTTATTTGTGGTCTGTCTATGCTTTCTTGTTGGAGCCTGTCTTCTCCAATCCCACCTCTGTTGTTTTGCTGCTTTATCTTATGGTTCTGGCATCGGATTTAGGGAACCTCACCCCCTGCCAGCATCGGTGAAGAAGTTTCTCTGTGGATACAGACATCTATGAGTGGCCATTGTAGATCATCTCTTCTGTCCCACTTTTCAGCCCTGCTGTGGGGTCGATGCTCCCAGTTCTTGGCCCTTCTCTCCTCTCCCACAATGTGGGGAGGGGCATCTTGGTCTCCTAAAAGGCATCTCTGAAATGAAGTCTTGGGTCTTCTGGACCCAGGGAGTGCATAGGTGCACCTCATGACATCATGTTTCCATAGTTGTTTCTCCTGTCTCACATGCACTGGATCTCTCGATTGCCCATCTGCTTTGTCCAGCTCAGGCTCATGGGCTGGATTTTTACCTAGTCTCTTGTCCATTCTATGATAGGGTTTGTATTATGTATGTTCTTCCTCCTCCTGAAGATTAGCTGGAGTGACAGTAAAATGGAAGGGCTCCCCCTCAACCACACACCAGTACCTCCCTGTGTGGGGGAAGGGCCCAGATGACTGGGTGTGCACCCTTCCAACACCCCCCTGGGGTAGGGGGTGGGGGAAATATGCCCCAGCCAATCCTGGCTGCAGATGACCACCTTATGCAACAACCATCTGCTGGTAAATGGGGCTAAAACTCCACCTGTCCCCCCTCCCAGGCTCTCCAGGCTTTGGGGGGCTTACTCACAGGTTGTATCTGCCTTTGCTCCCTGCTGGGTGTTGTGATCAGCCACCATGGCTGGCCGCTGGGCACGGGAGCCCAGAGACTCCCAAGCACCTAGCCTGCACCCTCACCCAACTCCGTCTCACTGAGGCACATCCCTAGTGGTCCTCCAGGCCCCAGACCTAGGGCAGAACCACCCATATCCAAGGGATGTTGCAACCAGTCACCATGGCTTGCTGCCAGGTGCAGGAGACTGGATTCTTCATCCCTAGTGCAGGTCTATTGAGGTTGGAGTAAAACTGAGGGGGACACCCCCACCCCAAGCCTGCACAGAAGTGCTGAGCCCCCACCCCCTGCCCACATGAAAGTAGAGGCCAGCTTCCCCAGCCTGAGAGTCCTGGACCCAGAGTCCCTGAGACCCTGAGGTCTTGGTGGTACAGGACTCGCCCTTGTCCCCCACCCCTGCCAGTGGCCTAGGCCATGGCAGGGATGCACAGCATGTCTTCTCTAAGGGCCTGTCTGGTTTGCAAAGGGGGAAGTTCTATGTTTAATTGTTTTAATAAACTGGGATATTTTCCATAGTAGCTATACCAATTAGCATTCTTATCAACAGTAGATAAGGTTTTTCCCTTTCTCCACATCCTCAACAATACTTATCTATTGTTTTATCCTTAGTAATTTAATCTATTTACCTTCCTATTTCTCACTGCCAAAGAGAAGACAATAGTTGCCACGGCAAACAAGCCAATAGTAATGTAAAATTTATATTGCATAGTGATGTATAATTCAGTGTGCTGTCATATGCATTAATCTTTTTTCCTACTTGTAGGTAGGTAATATTACTATAATACTTATTTTACTTTAGAGAGAAGTGAAGTTCAGAAGTTATGTACTTGCACAACAGCAAAGTTAACTGATTCAAAATGTTAACATAATAGTGACAATACAATAGCAAGATAGTCTCCATATATACTTGTATAAACTATTTTCACTATATACCTTGTACACTCTATTTGCAAGATACAGTGCTTTGTATTGACTAACTTTATTTTTCAATAACAAAAACTATGCAGTTTGTGCTACTGTTATGTCCATTTTCTTTTTCATGTGAATGATAATTTGGTTTAAGGTTACAATGCTGTTAGTTACTAGAAACAGCCTACAAATTGATCGGAACTGCTAACTAAGAATCAGGACTCTTGCCAACTATATTTCTTCCATGAAGTTTTTCACATAATTCATTGTCTCTTGTTATTTCTCATCAGCATATATCTTCAAAAGTCATAAGTTACTTTTAGAAGGTGAAAAAACACAGACCATTCAATTAAATACTGATGTTTTATGCTTTGCTGTCCATAATGTTTCTCCTTTTTCTTATCTTCCCAAATGCATCTAATCTATTATATTGGGCAAATAGAAACATTGGAAACAGGGGGACTATTAGTAAATATTTTCTTACCAGTAAATTTATATTTGTTCTTAATTCTTCCCTTTTGTCATATCAATCTCTTGACTTGCTAGCTTAACTACTTCTTTCCAAGTCTATGTGCCAACCAAGAAATTGCAACTATCCTTCTTCAACTAAATTATACCTTCAGTTTCTCTCTGACTTTTATTTAACTTGGGTAAATGTCCAATATAATTTGTCATCATTTTATGCTCTAATACTGTCCTGATGTTTTGCAAAATGAATAAATTCTTAAATTTATATAACTGCTAATATTAGGTATATTGTTAAGTGTTAAAAATCTACTACAATAATGAAATAACATACTCACAAATGTTTCCATTTCAGTGAGAAAACCCAATGGAGCTTCATTTCAAACAACACTTATAGGAAATAAGCTTCCATGAATCAAAAATAAAAGTGGTTCAATTGTCTCCAAATTTAAAAGATCTTACAAAGCAGAGTCAAGAACAAAAGCAATCTGCATCAATTCTCTTGATATATCATGACCTAAAACTAAGGATGAATGGGGAAAACGTAATAACACAATTTGATTACCTGGAACCATTTTAAATAAAAAGGCTAAAATCAAACATTGGGACTGATTTTGTTGATTAAGTCACCCAACAGCAAATTAATTTCATCATTTAAATCTCAGTTGTGTGGTATGTCTGATGTGTGACTCAAACACCATTTCTAACAGAATTATTTTTCCAATTTATGCAAATTCATCTTTGAATTTCAGTGAATAGGAAAAGAAAATGTGAAACTTTACAGGGTTTAGGAAAAAAGAGCAAGTGTTAGGCCTGAATTTTCTATCTCATCTCCTGTAAGATTTGGTGTTTATTCTGAAAACTCCTAACATATAAAATGCAATAAAATACATCCCAAAATGCATGCCTGTTGACGTTAAACCATATAAGATTAAACACTTTAAACATAAATATATTATTAATAATCTTACAGCTTCATCTAAGCTCCTGATTTTTGCTTTTCCAATGTATTCTCCTTAATTACCTATTTCAGGATTTTTCTTTTCGTGTCTATCTTTCCTTGTGTTCCCTGGAGGCCTCCATAATTAGACCTTGTAATACCTCCACATCAAGCAGGATACCAAGAAACTCATGCTTGGTTTCAGGTTTTTGTCAAAATCTACAACATGAGACTGGGTTTATCAAAAAGTTTTCTTGAGGTAGACAAACCTTTCAGTAAGTTTTGTGCAAATCTGAGATGAATTCAAAGTCAGACGAAGCCAATTAATTTTTTGGCAGGCAAAATTGCAACATATGACAGTTGTGTCTGTGCTAGATGACTTTATAAAAAAATGGGTGACTTTGGAGTTTCTGGCTTTGAATGTTTTGGCTCTTCTCATCGACACATAGAAAATATGATGAAGTTCTTGCAAAATTCTGTCCCCTTAAAGTCCTTACAGGCAAATTTATCAGCTGTATTTCCCCCCCGGCAGAACACTTATTTATTCAATACTGAACATTTTCCCCAGTTTGTGTTAACATTAGTATTTACTTTCTTTTACAAAGAGTGTGAATCAATTAATGAGATAAACAGGGACAGGTCACAAAAGGGAATAAGTTACCAACCATAAATCCCATCAGGAAAGGATTTCTGTTCTAATTATAGCTCCTAAAACAGTGCCTAGTATATAATAGGTATTCAAAGAATATTTTTCAAATGAATAAGAACACATCTCTCCAAATAAATACCATAGCAATATAGTGAAAGACTAAAAAGATAATCCAGTATTTCCTCAAAGTATTTTAGATTTCCTGTTACTAAACTGCTTGCCTGTATTCTTTCTTCAAACATTCAGCTTACCAGATTGTCATAAGAATACGTAAAGAAGTCTGGCCTTTGTCACATGAGATCTTCTGGTTAAATATGTGGTTTTTTTGTACATATATACATATAAATACATTTCTTTGCATATTTTATAACAATTTGGTAAGCTGAGTGTTATATATATATGGATGACATATATATGTGTATGCATATATGCAATATAATTATATATACATACATGTCACATGTATACACACATATAATTATATATACATACATGTCACATGTATACACATTATGTACATTTGCTACAAACCTATTTAGATATATACGTATATTAATTTCAAGTTTTACGGTTCATTCACCCAAATTTATTCACCCAAATTATTCTACCACTATTTTAAGTGGTAATCACAATATAAACCACCAATACAATATAATATTTGAATATCTAGCAATAATAAGTCATATTTAGCTTGATATCTCCAGGATCAAATATGTTTCCTGGCAGATATCACCTGTTCAATAAATGTTTGTTGGATATATTTCATTTTTACCTCTAGATTCATCATTATTTGTTTAAATGTGTAATATGTCATATAAATAATTACAAGTATTTTTTGACATGAATGGGATTTTCAAAAAGAAATTACAAGATAGAGCACTATGTTTAAGTCTCAGGAAAGGTCAGACATCTGAAGGGAATTTGAATCTTGATAAATTTTGGAGACATATATTTTATAGCAGGAAGTCCCAATGTAGAGAAATACTTCTCTACTTCCTAAGCAGAGAACAATAGAGCAGAAGATAAGGAAGGAAGGAAGGAAGGGAGGAAGGAAGGAAGGAAGGAAGGAAGGAAGGAAGGAAGGAAGGAAGGAAGGAAGGAAGGAAAGAAAGAAAGAAAGAAAGAAAGAAAGAAAGAAAGAAAGAAAGAAAGAAAGAAAGAAAGAAAGAAAGAAAGAAAGAAAGAAAGAAAGAAAGAAAGAAAGAAAGAAAGAAAGAAAGAAAAACAATGCCTTCTATTAAGATTATACTATCTGTCAAAGGTAAAGATAGACCAAGTCATATGAGTCTTGGCCCTCAAAATAGTAGCCTTAGTCTCCTCATTCTTTCCATAATATGACATAACTTCTATACCATATATCAAAAACCTTGGAGCTGACCAAACATTTGAAGAGAATTCCAGTCATACCCTCAGGGTGCTAATTGGTGCTAAAGTGATAATGTCAGTATTGATCCAAGTCACAGTCACTTGGTGTCAGGAAAAAGCACACACACAAACACCCAAGCTGAACATGGTTATTTTCCCTTAGAGAAGGAAGGGTATTTGTTCCTCTTGAGTGATAATTTAACCCCTTGTTATAACACACAAAAATTTATGGGGGAAGATTATCAGTAGTTTTCTCAACATGATAGTTGAAAGAATAAATGCTAGTCAGTAGAGCTTTCAAGGAAAAGTTTGTGTTTTGGATAGGCTCTTAAGAAAACAATCAGTTTTATCATTGGGAAAAAACTTCATTTTATTTATGTGGAGAAAAATAACCTCCCCCACCTGCTGTTAAACATCCTTAATTGAAGAGATCCGGACGATACTGCTTATATTTGTGGCATATCACTTGAACTTTCTACTAAGTGTCATTCTTTTAACATTATCACAGATTCCTATCTCATCATGAGAACAGAGCTGCTAATCAAGAGGAATTACTTAGTAATTATATTTTTATATAGGATTTTAAACATGAGCATTGCTATTTTTAGAAGTACCCCCAATCATAATTTCTGCACATGTATTTTTGTAGAGAGGTTCAGTTAACTCTTTGATCTCTAGGCAAACTTTGATATTTTGCCCTTATAGCACTGAGTGAGAGGCAGAAATATTTAAAAACACAGTGTTCAAAGCTCAAATTGTCAAGTGTATTAGGGTTTTCCAGAGAAACCTGACAAATGTTCAAGATTTTGAAGGTTCAAATTGGAACTAAAACCCATATGTTATCACTGATATTTGGAGTTGTTTTAAACTAGCTAATTTGATCAAGATCATTGCTTTTCAGTTTAACAATAACATTAAAAATTTGTTTAAAACTTTTATTGTAAACTCTTGGTGCCAGTAAGAAACCTTCATGATAACATTTATTGCTATCCATGTGTGCCTCCAAAGTGTGCTTCTTTGTAGCTTTTGAAAATAGATATATAGCTATATAAACCAATGGACTTCCTGATATCTCCTTGAGTTATAAGTCTTTTCAATTCATTTCCACCAATATTTTATATACATGTGAGCATGTGTGTATGCATATGATACAGGGTTGTGAATGATGCAGTTGAAAATTTGTATTGGTGCCAAAATGCCCTGGATGGTGGAGTCTGAAAAATCCATGAGAGAAAAATGGGGAGTGAAAAGCACGAAAGGGTGGATAAAAAGGAGAGGAGCAAGGAGAAAAAAAGGAAGGAAGAAGATAATGGTGGACTGAGGGAACAGCTCCACATGGCCTGGCCAGGGGAACCTCTTGAAAAAGAAAGTTGGTGGTAACAAGGAGCCATGGTGGTGGTTGGCAGAAGAGTAGTCGGTATGGAGAGTGTGGTACTGCAGCAAGGTGGCATAGTGAGCTGGTACCTGGAGATGGCCAGAGATTTGGAAAGCTGATTTTTGCATCAGCTATTGTGGAAAAAGTTTAAGGAGTTTTGGAGAAGTGGAGCAGCACAGAACACTGGAAAAGAAGTAAAGAGAAGATGCTGGAGAAAGACTGGACATTTGCAGAGTGCCTGCCTCAGTTTTGGAGGGGCAAAGGGACTGAAAATGGTAACTGGGGTAAGATAACTGGCCACTTGTGGTTGTGAGGACTTTTCATTTTCTAGGTTAATTTTCCTTGTTAATAAACCCTGTAGTTACACTGCATTTGAGTGACAACTGCAGGTCATTCGGACGTGTGGTTTATTGGTTAGAGCTTTTGCCTCTTTTGACCCGATTTCACATGTGTATAGATATACATATAAATGTGAGGATTTGGCTCTTGTAACTAGGGAAGCTGATAAGTCCAAGATGTGCAGTTGGTAAATTAAGACCCAGATAGCTAACAATGTAGCTTTAATCAAGGTCAAAAGGTGCAGGAACCAGGAGTGTCAATCAATAGATCCAGTTCAAAAGGCTTAAAAGACTGAGGCAAAGTCAATGTTTTTGATCAGGTCTAAATACAGGAAAACTTTAATATTTCAGCATTGAAAACAGTCAAGCAGCAGGAATTTCCTTGAATTCACTGGAAAATTAGTTGTTTTGCTCTATCCAGTTCTTCAGCTGACTGGATAGCGCCCATGTAATTTAGAACAGTCTGCTTCACCAAGTCTACTGATTTACAGGTTAATCTCATTGAGAAATAGCTTCTGAGACATACCAAGAAAGAGGCTTGATCAAATCCCTGGACACCTTGCAACCCTGTCCCAGACACACATAAGATTAACCACCATATCAAGTGAAAGTAAAGTAGCAAAATTATTGCAGCAATTTATTTCCATTATACATTGTCTTAAAAGACCATGAGACTCAGTTCCTACTCTGATGATCAGATAGGGAAATTATTTTAATAATTCATGGTAACATGTTTTTCTCAAGTGTGAAAATTAAGACTTTGTTTACATCAGATGCACACAATTTATGCATCATTGTTTCCAAGATGACATTATGTTACCCCTTTGAGACATATATCTTTACTATCTACCAGTGTGCCAAAATGATAATAATCCTCAAAAAAACTGTAGGGAAACATACTTTGGAGACATACTATTAACAATAATGAATGTTATCATGGAAACATTATATCAGCTCCTAACAGAAGAGTTTTCAACAAAAGTTTAAAATTTTAAACACATTTTTCTAATTATAATTCTATTGAGAATTATAACCTTGGTCGAATTGGCTAGCTAAAAACTCCAAATGTCAAACAGAACAACTGGGTTTTGGTTCCAATTTGAACATTTAAGAAGCTATAAGAACATGGGTTTGGATTGTTATTTCTATGATCCTCAATTTTTGGTACAACAAAATGGGCAGATGAAATGATAGAAATAGAAAATCTTTAAACTTCTTGATAGATCCTTGAATTATAAGTCATTTTCAACTCACTTCCACTAACATACTGACTGCCTATGAAATAAAATTGATGCTCTGTGCTAGAAATAAAAGATGAATAACACAATTCCCTTATTTCTAGAGGCTCAATATTTTTAACATGCCAAAGCAAGAGTCATAAAATAATTAAAGCCAGAATTAGTAATCTCAACCAAGATAATGGGAAGTATGTTATTTATGTGAGCAGGAATTCAATATACAATATAATCAAACACGTAAAAAAAATTTTTGCTTCAAACTTAGAATAAAATTTAAAAGTATATGATTTAAACACAAAGCTGAGTTAATCTTGGTGGAACTGGAGTATATATATATTTTTTGGGTTTTTTTTTGTTTGTTTGTTTGTTTGTTTGTTTTTTTTGAGACTAAGTCTCACTATTTTTGCCTATGGAACTGTAGGCTTATGTTACCCAGGGTACCACAGACTCAAGCAATCCCCAGCCTCAGCTTCCCAGGTAGCTGAGATTACAGGCGCACGCCACCACGTCCAGCTATTTTGGGGGGGACTAGGTTTCGCTATGTTTTCCCAAGCGAGGCTCGAACCATGATCCCTGGCCCCGGTCGCTTCATAGGCTAAAGCTTACAGGCACGAGCCACCATACCCAGCTTGGAGTATATTTTAAAGTTAATATCTCATGGAGTCAAAAATGCATTTCCTTTTCCTTCTTATCACATAACCAGTCTACATTTTTTCAGTTTTTTCTTCAACTGTCAATGATTAAGTGAACTCCAGAGAGTATAATAGAGAGAAAAAGGAAATATACCATTTTCAGTCCCACCACCAGCCTGATCCCCCCTACCCCCACAGCCTCCCAGATCTCACTATGCAATACTCTTCTCTCCCTTTTTGTTAGTCCAGTTCAGGAAATCTAATGACTCTGGGATCACTGGAAAGCATGGACCATCACAGAAGGATCTATTGTCTTAAATGATTCTGTGGTCAAGAGTCTTCTCTTCACAAACACATCTAACTGTATCATGAGCATGAAATCAAGCTTAAATCACTACATCACTACAACTAAGGGATTATTATGGTATTTATCTTACTTGTAATAAAGAAATTACCTTGAAATACAATAACCTCTTAAGAAAACTTAGATTGTATGGTATTTGCTTAACAATGGGGTAGTAATAAGAATGACATTCATCTCTAAGGTCACAAACATGGCAGTCAATATTATATAAAGGCAATATATCAACAGGAAGTTAAACCATGAAGATGACAGAAATAAAAGGAGAAACCAAGAGACACCTAGTAAATAAAGTAAAAACTCTATCAGTAATTGAAAAATATAGACAAAAATATGAATATAAAATATCTAACTAATTTCAGCCAACCAGATATAATTGATATTTACAAAACATTATACCCAAAGATATGAAGAGCATATGTACTTTTCAAGCAAAGAAAAATGTCTACCAAGACCATATTGGGAGGTACACAATAAATCTCAAATAATTGCCAAACATATAAAATCTTCCAAAATATAATCTATAATCATTTTAATCACACTGTAAGCCAAAAGCAATAAACTATCTAGAAAAATCTCTAAACCTTTAGAAATTAAGAAATATTCATTATATGCCCTTTTAAGATAGCTTCTAGTTTAGTAAACAGAGCAAAGAAAATTTAAAGGCAAATATTTTACCTTCTTACCTGTGCCCCCTACCTGGGAAAGTCAAATGAATTAAGTGGTTCTGTATTCCTACATCACCTTTGCCTACTGTCATTTCCATGTATGTCTCAGTCTTTTGAATATGTGTGTTCATGTGTTTTTTCCCATTTGACCAAGAGTTTTCTAAAAGGAGGAACAGTGTCACTTTCATCTTCATATGCTCACGTCTATCATGGTGTTACCAATATGAAAAGTACTCAAAAAATGTTCCTTTGTTGAGAATGCTACAGATTGTTCACGTTATAAATTAAGATGAAAAGGACAGTGACTTATGAGCTAGAACAGTTGTATTCAAGTCCCAAATCTACCATTATACATCCAGGTGATTTTTAAAATATGCTTCTTTGAGTCTCACAATTTTCAATTATTTTGTGACATTCATGACAATTCATGACTTACTGCCAACTTCAAATGATACTTAAAGTAAATATCAAATACAAAATCAACTGGGATATTACAAATCATTACATAGATATAATATATTATAAAAACCAGTTTCCACTAGTTTATAAGTCACATGCCCAAACAACTTTGTAGTATAAGCAATACTCTTAAAGTACCAGCTAGCTAAACCTTTCTTAAGTGTATTTTAAAAAGATTGTATTTTCCAAAGAAGACCATGTGCTTGTACAGTTCATGCATGTGTGCATGCATGTGTGTGTACATACCCTCCTACATGGTCTTCTAACAATCTGATGCTGATGTGCTTTTACAGTAGATTTCCTTGAATTTGTTCAGAACTTTATAACTGATTACCAGTGAAATGCAATGGCAATGAGCCTGAATAATTTCCATAGGTCACAAAAATCAATATCTCTCTAGAAACACCCATGAAAACACCTTGTTGTAAGCAAGCTGAAGCTACACATTCAACCTTGCTAACTTCTCAGGTAAAAGCCGGAGTCAATTGCTTGACATGTGAGTAAATGAATCATCAGATGATGACCCAGTTCCAAGCCCTCAAATATTCCATCTGAAGTAAGATATTATGGTACAAAGTCACCTCCATTGAAACCACCTGAAATCCCTACTCACTGATAGCTTGAGAAATAGTTAACACTAATTATTTTAAAGGTGCTTGTTTTTAGGTAGTTACATAACAACAGATTGCTAATACAACTTGATTTCCAGATACTACTAAAAACATCTTAAGACACAACAGTTTCCTCTACTATTAATATATGTAAGATCTTTAGCAAGATTCACAAGGCAGAGCAGGGAAATTTCAATAAAGAAAGTACCTGAGATATGAGCTGCAATTTATACAGAATTCTTGCCATTGGAGTTTCTGACTTGGGTGGGAATGGGGGCAGAGGAGGACAAGCTAATGAGAAACTTAGAAAATACCAAGCTGATAATACATCTTCAAGTCAGCCTTCCCATGGCAACTTTTTGTTCGAGCACAGTCATGAAATATTTAGAATTGCTCAAACTCCACTAGGAAGGCTTTTATCTCTGCAAAAGAGTTTGTAGCCAGAAGCTGCCTGCTGGCACTGCATCCAGGAACACACCATTTGTTCAATGCCAGAGTTTACTCTTTGAATGACTGACATACTCCAACCTATCTCCAAAGACTTCTTTGCCTTTATGACTGACACCTCCCAGGAAAGAGGGGCTGTAAGTGCCTCTCATTTAGGGACTGGAGGCTGTTGGAGGGAATTTGCTTTAGAGTGCCAGAAACCTTCCACTGGCAGGCATCACAGCCTCCATAGGAAGAACATTTCAACTCAGCAGGAGAGACTGAGGTAACAGAAATAAAGAAATTCATGGAGTGATGTGTTTCTGTCCAGTCTCCCAGTGTTGTCATTTCATTTCCCCTAGCTGCAGAGACTTGTTTAAAATCCATCACAACAGAATTTATGACAATTTACTTTTTAAAAGTCCCTAGTTTGTTCTTGTCCCACCCGCAGGCCCTCTCAAGATATCAAATATGGGAAATCAGCGGTATCAGCTTCAGCCCAATAAAATCTTTTTCTTGGCAATAAAATCATGTATGCTTCATGTCCAGAGAAGTAGAGGTAAGTCACATGGAGTATGTATTAAAGCCTGAAATGGTCTGAGGTTTTTCACCTAGATTTTCTCAGACAAATAAAATCCTTCCCTAAGAGGCATGTAATAGAATTCCGTTTAGTAACAGTGGACTTTTGGAGAGCCAAATATTTGTGTAAATTGGTCAGATCTAATCACACTGGCCAGGATGGACAATCATAGATCAGTGATTCACACTTTCTAGGAAAACTCTTATTACTACTTTTTAAGCTTACTACAAGATCTATATGGTGAGCCTATGATTTGCATCGTTCCATTCAAAATCACAGTAATTCACTATTTTTGTAGACCAGTGACATATTGTCATGGAATAAATATAAGACATCCATTCAGTGTTCACAAATATTGGGGATCGTCCATATATCTGCCACTACAACAGAGTAATCTTAGACTTTGGAAATGTCTGAGTAAAATCAATCTAGAAGAGTCCAAGGAGGTTTCAGCCTCCATGGGTAGAAAAACTATAAAGATGCAACAAGTTAAGAAATTCTTTTGTTTACTCCTCTCCAATAAGCTGAAATATGAAAATATCAAAGTTCCCTGAGAAAATCAGCTGGAACAACAAAATTCTTTTAGAAAACAAACGTTAGAATAGAGACAGAATACCTATGGTTAAGAAAACTCAATAATATAGTTCTTAAAGCATACTCTTGAGCCTGATAGCCTGTATTTGGACACAGCTATGTTACAAATGGATGAACAGGTAAAGGAAAGAAATTTAGTTGCTCATCTCTTAAGAATACATAATTACCAGCACACACTAACTTAGTGAAACTTGAAAATGTCATCCCAAATTCATATCAAGTACTTGAAATAGTGTTATTCTATAAAAAATGAATGAATGCTGTCTGTGAACAATTTTATAAAATACCACCCCACAAGTCATATGAAAACTAACTTTTACTAAATTCTTATTTGATAAGGTATAAAAAATCCCAAATAGCATTGTTCTAGGTCATGCTGTCAGGATAGCTAAGATTTTACATACGTGATTTCATTTCATTTAAACCGTCACACAATCTTAAGCATGTGTTTTATGATGTGAAAACAGAGGCCCAAATGGTTCTGTAACATACTTAAAGTCACAGAGAGAGCAGCATTAAAGATGAAGTTACACTTTCAACCAAGGTTTTTCACCCTGTGCTCTTTCCACACTGGTTCCCTTGCTAAGTCTGATTTATTTAGCACTAAAAATTATAACTCTCACTTATTAACTCTGTTGCTTTTTTCTCTACTCTGCCCACCATGAATATCACCATGTTAAAGACTTTCCCCTTAGAACAGTTCTGTGTGTTACTAATCACTAACCTTTCTAGCTTACCATAACTGCTATCTACTATCTACAGACTGTTACTCTGAGTGTGGCCCAGAGACCAACACACCAGCATCTCCTGGGAGCTGTTTAGAAGTAAAGGAGAATCTCAAATTCCACTGTGGACTCATTACTGAATAGAGTCTACATTTAGCTAGACTTCCAGGGGGACTTTAAGACATCTCAATCTTTAAGGAGGTGAGGCATTCTTAACAGCATAACTGGCATTTTGTCCCTGATCTTTCTTTCTTTGGGCAGGCTGTGGTGAGCTGTGTGCTCTAGGATGATTAGCAGCATTCTTCAGTTCTTGTCCTTCAGCCATCCTGACAGAAAACACCTCCAGTCAGAGCCAAACATCAGTATGCAGCCAAAGAAGCTGCAGATGGACCACAGATAATAACCACTGCTCTCTATGAATCAACTTTGTCTTTAACCATTTACTGTTCATATTCTTCAATATAGTTTTAGAGTAGTTAATGTCTTCAGTATTTGATTCTACATACCACATTCCTTTGCCTCCCTTGGATTGATGCCCCAGTGATTGTTGGTAGCAGTAACCATCCTTAAACTGTTTCCTCTCCCAGTCCATTCATTGTTGATAAGTGAGATCACTCCCCCTCCCTGCCGCATAAACTTACCTTTGTTTCAATATCTACTTTCAAGAAAACCCAAGCTAAGTCATTCCTATAGAATCTGGAAGAAATTAAGTAAATAGTCAATAAATGTCAATACACAATATAATTAATACGGTGAATTAGATGATAGACATGTTAATGACAATGAAGCAAAACATCATATCTCTCAAGTATCTGTGTTTATTGAGCAGAGAGGATGTGTCTTAGCCATATCTGTCTTTCTGTCAACCATACAAATGGCTAGCGTATGAGAGTTGGTCAAACAATAATTATTAACTAAATTAAAATAAAATCTTTTAACTATTATCCTCATCTGCTTAAATAATACATTTTTTACCACTGTTACTTTAATTTTATAGGCCAATTAGAAAGAAAAATGCTCGAACTATTTTCTTTGAAATCATCTACTGAATTATTTCCTTGACATTGGCTGGGAAACAGCAAGCAAGGACATAGAAATTTTTATGTTGTGGACATGAAAGAAATTTCATTTAGTATCCTGAAATCATAATTTTTCACTGCCTTTTTATTTTAAGGGAAAAAATTGAAGGAGGCTAATCTCTGAATTAATTTTCCTATGAATAAAGTTTCCAAATGCAGTAATACAACTCTTCTCCAGTGTTTCTGGATTTCATTATGAGATTTCTCTTGTGTTTATTTGTCTACTATGATCACAAGTATTCTTCTGTTTTAATTATTTGGACTCATCATAGAAATCGAAAAGCCCCTAGTAGTCTGGTTTCACAGTGCTCAGATGGCTAACATCAAAAGAGGGAAGCAAGGAAAGAGAGAATAGTGTAATGCCATTTGTTGATTAAAAAAGAGAAAAGGGGTTGTTTAAAAAATGTATAGAAATTATATAGTAGTTAAAAACCTGTAACTTTAGCTTATTCTTCATATAATTCTTGCAATTTCTTTTTTACATTTTGTTTATTATAGTTTCCTAACAAGGAATCTCAATTTACTACTAGGGATAAATATATATAGCATTTCAAAATTATATTTCTATTGTTGGTGAACATTATTTATTGGGATTTCTGTTTTTACACTACTTTAAGACATTTGTTATAGAGAAGAGTCCTGGAAGAGGGATTTATCATGTGCTACCTACTTCTAGTACAAATGCAATGTTGGTATAAGATGGTAAGGTAGCTGACAATCATTGATTATATTTAAAAGAATGGTTTCTGCCATTTCCCCCACTGCATTTTATCCACAGAAGCGTTCTGTCACCTCTGTCAAGGTTTCCCTACTTTCGCTGTAACTGATCACAGTGATTTGTAAAAACTGACTTTAAACCCTAACTCAGTGGGGCTGTATCTCCGCAAAATTTCTTGGAAGATCTAAGGTTAAACTGATGGATCA
Source organism: Uropsilus gracilis (assembly GCA_004024945.1). NCBI lineage: Eukaryota > Metazoa > Chordata > Mammalia > Eulipotyphla > Talpidae > Uropsilus > Uropsilus gracilis. The sequence continues at coordinate 64,374 of PVHY01000943.1, forward strand.
CTTGAACTAGACTGTGCTGGTGTTCAAAATCCGTATTAAC